>JALDNG010000392.1:0-174522 GCA_024349245.1 Neodontobutis hainanensis | reverse complement strand
TGTTAAACAATTCTTGTATTAATGCTTTGCAGAGGTCTTACACAGTTTATTGGTTGAGTGTGCTGCACTATTAATTGCAAAACATTATTACAAAAAAAGGTTTAGGTAAAAGCATCTGGACTCAGTTTTCAAGGTGAAGACGTTTCGTCTCTAATTCCAAGAGACTATCAATTTTGAGTTCAACTGGTAAGAGAGCTGAGCTTATATCTCTAGAAGGAGGAGTTTCCCCTGAAACCAAACCTGATGGACAAGAACAGCCTGGTTATAGTTGTATTTTAGCTGGTTTCAGTTCAAATAAATCCAAATAATGATTTTAAAAACAGTTTTAGATGTATTTTAACAGGTTTTAGATGGATTTCAAAAGTTGTTGGATTTCAACAGGTTTAAAATTGATTTCAACACATCTAAGTTGGATTTCAGAATTTAATTTAGTTTTCAACAGGGTTAGGGTTTGATTTCAAAAGGCGTTAGTTGTATTTTAACAGATTTTAGATGGATTTGAACATGTCTTTGTAGGATTTGAATAGGTTCAAAATGAATTTTAGCTGGTTTTATTTGGATTTATTCAGGTTTTAGTAGAATTTCAATGAGTTTTAGTTGGATTTAAAGTTTAAGTTGGATTTCAAAAGGTTTTAGTTGAATTTGAACATGTTGTAGATGGATTTGAACAGAACAGTTTTAGTTGGATTTTAACAGGTTTAAGTTGGTTTAAGGTTTAAGTTGAACAGTTTTAGTTTGATTTGAAAAGGTGGCCATCCTTCGACCAGAAGGTGGGTGGTTCGATCCCCACTCGAAACATCCCAAAACATCATAACATCCCACTCTCCTACACAGTTCATACTGTCATTGTATCCTTGGGCAAGACACTTAACTCATCTTGCCTCCAGAGGTCAGCTGTAACACTGGTAAATCTCTTTGAGACCCTACTAGGTGGAAAAGCGCCTATATAACTAACAAAAAAAAAAAAAGATGGGATCTGAACTGGTTTTAGATGGATTTGAAGAGGTTTTAGTTGGATTTAAAAGGGATTTTAGTTGTATTTACTTGTATTAGATGTTTAAATTAGATGTAGATGTATTTGAGATGTACATGTATTTGAACTGGTTTTATTTGGATTTCAACAGGTTTTAGATGGATTTCAACAGGTGTTTGCTGGATTTTATTAGTTTTTTCTTGTGCCGGGCAATGATTAAAGTGCTTAATCGCGATTAATCACACAAAGTTCTGCTATTAATTTCAATTAATCACATTAAACACAAAATTTAATAATGAATTAAAATTTGTGTATTGCATACAGTACTTTCATTTTGAACGTACTGCTATATAAACAAAAGTACAATATCATTTGATTTGCAAACACTTTAAACAAATAAGGTGCTTTTTACAGCAGTTAAAAGTTAGTAGCAGTAAAATATTTCTTTTAAATCTCAACTTAAACATAAATGTAATCAAATTAAATATTAAACCAAAAATATTTGCCACTGCCAGGGCATTAATATTTTGTTTAGTTTGTTATAGAAAAACAAGTTGTGTCCAGAGCCTCGATCATAACATTATAACAATGTAAACAATATAAATGTCTCTCTTGTGTTTTCATTACAGTCAGAGCATGTGAATGCAGTTCCTACTGTTCATCAATATAATGCACTAACGCCGCGAGCTAATTATGGTTGTCGTCCTCTCCTTTTCATACAACTGGAGTATTCTTCTTGTGATGGTGCGTCATGAGGGCGGCTCATACATGCAGTCATTCGTTGCGATCCTAAGAATGTTCTTCAGACTGACATCTTTCACAATATTAATTGGCCGACCAACGCGCAATAAAATAATTGTAGGCGTTATTTCATTAATGTGTTAACGCGAAAATAACGCGTTAACCTTCCCAGCACTAGTTTTTTCTTAAAATGTGAATAGGCATTAAAGTGATTTATACAGGTTTCGGATGGATTTGAACTGGTTTATGTTGGATTTCAACAGGTTTAAGTTGGATTTCAAATGGGTTTAGTTGAATTTGGTTTAGTTGGATTTGAAACAGGTTAAAGATGGATTTAAACAGGTTTAGTTTGTATTTCGACAGGTGTTAGTTGTATTTTAACAGATTTTAGATGGATTTGAACACGTTTTAGCAGGATTTAAAAAGGTTTAAAATTAATTTTAGCAAGTTTTAATTGGATTTATTCAGTTTTAGTTGAATTTTAAACAATTACAATTAATTAACAATTTAATTAACAATTTAAACAAAATAAATTTTTTTTTTAATTTTTTTGTTATTTATACAGCTCTTTTCCACCTAGTAGGCACTCAAAGCGATTTACCAGTGTTAAAGCTCACCACTGGAGGCAAGGTGGTTAAGTGTCTTGCCCAAGGACACAACAACGATGTTTTGGGATGTTTCGAGCGGGGATCAAACTGCCCACCCACCGGTCGAAGGACGACCGCTCTACCACTGATCTACTTCTGCCCAATAAAGATTTGAACAGGTTTTAGTTGGATTTCAACACATTTTACTTGGATTTCAACAGGTTTGAGTTCAATTTCAAACAGTTTTAAGTTGTAAATTAACTTACTTCCTGCTTCTGAAAAGTGCAGTTGCACCTCTGCTTGCTCCTGCCAGCTTTACTTTTCTCTTTAGTTATCTCCACATTTAGCATCAACTTTTTACATTACTTTTTACTTTCTTTTAACTGGATTTTTATGTTTTTATGTTCTTACTTATTTTTACTTTTTTAACAACACGTTGGACCTGCTGAGCGACTGGAGTCTTAGTATCTGTTTTTCAACATGTCTGGGATAAAAACAACTACTGCAAACTCTTTCTGCCAAAATTGTTGGAAATAGCAACAAGAAATCAGTGCGCTACAAACAAACATTTTTGCTTTGGAATCTGAAAGAGGACTTCAGGATACAATCCCGATCACACAATGTGGTAAGACTGTGAATTTAAAATTGGAAGATACAATGTCATTCCCAAAGCTGAGCAAAGCAAAGGGATTTAAACAAAATGATGGCACCTGGCATAAACTTGGTGCCCAGTCAAAGCAGCACTGGATTAGAAAAAAGAATGCTGGCATCACATGAGCACATGTTGCATCACCAGACATCCAGCTAAAAAACAGATTTGAATCACTGATGAATGCACCAGAAAACTCTGCTTTAACTGTAAAACATGGAGGAAATAAAACTTTTTCTATGGAAAACAGGAGACATGAATCTGTGGAAAAGCACAAGGCTAACAGAGACAGAGAATCTATGCCAAAAGTGAAGGACAGAGATATCCTGTTGCTGGGAGACGGTGCTATCCGAGACTTAAACTATAGTTGTTTTGTTACATGCAGCTATCCAAGTGCTATGGTCACTGATATAACAGCTCTCCTCCCCCAAGTCCTGTCCAAACACACAGGCATTAGACAGCTGATAGTGCACGTGGGTGCAGTTGACACCAGGAAGGGAGAATCAGAGGTTTTAAAAAAAGATTTCTCCAGACTTTTAAATAAACTTGAAAATCTGGAAGTGCAATCCTTTATCAGTGGACCACTCCCAAACATTGACAGAAGGATCAATAAATTCAGTCGGTTGCTTGCACTAAATACATGGCTGTCCAAGGCCTGCGAGACAAGAGGAGTACACTTTATTGATAACTTCAACTTGTTTTGGCAACGTGTAGACCTGTTCAAAGGAAAGGGCCCACACCTGAACAGAGGAGGGGTCAGGAGGCTAACAGATAATCTTCTGCACTACCTGAGACACCTAAATGGTTCTGGGCACCCTCTTAAACAAAGAAAGGGTCTTCTGAGAAGCCATCAGCCACTGAATGAGAAAAACACTCCAGCCTCACCAACCAAAGATCCTCCTCTGACTGGACCACCATCAACACCTGCACTACTGAAATGGACCCCACCAATAGGACCCTGGACCCCCCCAGTAACATCAACACCTTCTGCGGACCTCACCATCTCTGTCCCATCCCCGGATTCACCAATGGGATTTCCAGATCACCTGGAAATGTTGGTAAAATCTGGAATTAAGATGATACCCCTCACACCTAACTTGGCCAAGTCACGGGTTCTATCATCATTCTGAAAAACATCACCCCCAATACCACCGAGGCGCACCAATTCTCAACCTCGGCCAGTACAAATGAGACCCCCGACAGGTGTCCAATGCACCCCTGTCAGACCCCCTCCACCTCCTCCCAGACCAGCTCCTCGAAAAGCCTTGACTAGCATCAAGGCTACTATTAGGACACTGAGGGCCTCTGCTGTTCCAGGACTTTTTGTCATAATAAAACACTTACCAACCTGAGGCCCTGGGAGGGAATACTCCCCTCGAGCTCCATAACTACAGTCAGAAGTCGCAGACTCGAGAAGAGAATAACAGTTAGATTGTCTAATCAGACAAACCTGATTCAAATCCCCTGCAAACAGATAAAGTCTGGTCCTGCTCAAACAGACTTGAAACTTGCAGTGTTCAATGTCAGGTCTTTGGGAAAGAAATCTTTTTTAATTAATGATTTTATAATTTCAAATAAGCTTGATTTTATGTTTTCAACAGAAACATGGTTAGACAGCAAGACTGGAAATGCTGTCCTTATTGAATCCACCCCATGGAATTTCACATTTTTATCCAAAATGAGGGAAAACAAAAAGGGTGGTGGTGTATGTGCTATTCTTAGGGATAATATTCTTATCCAGAAACTATCACTTGGGGAGTTTTTCATCATTTTACTATGTGTCATTCAAAATAGAGTTGAGGTTTTCTCCATCTATTTTATATGTTGTTCTTTACAAACCACCAACAATGTCATGATTTTATTGATGAGTTTACTGAAATGCTTTCGGTTATCTGCACAGAATATGAATAAATAGTCATATCAGGTGATTTTAATGTACATGTGGATAATGTTTCTCACAGGACTGCCAAAGAACTTTCTATTGTTCTTGATACTTTTGGTCTTTGTCAGCATGTTAATGAGCCGACCCATAACAGAGGTCACACTCTGGACCTGGTCATTACAAAGGGTGTCCATATTTCAGATGTCACTGTGATTGATGTTGCTCTGTCTGATCATTCTTGTGTTTTTTTCCATCTGTCCATAATTCCAAAAGCTGCTGCTGGACCTACAGTTGTTCAGAAGAGACACATTAATGATAACACCAGGACACAGTTTATGGAGGCAATCAGGTTTGAAAATGCCTCATCAGGTCAAGTTGATGATTTGTTGAATTGTTATACTTCAGGTGTTTAAAATGTTATGGACACCATTGCTCCTGTTAAGGTTAAAGTGATGAAGACGAGGCAGAAGGCTTCGTGGAGCAATGCTCCTTCTGTCAGGGCACAGAAAGGGGAATGCCGAAAGGCCGAAAGAAAATGGTGTAAATTGAAACTCTTAATTCATTATGAGGTATACAAAGAAAATCTGCATTTTTTCAATCAAACTTTGAAAAAAGCAAGAGAAATATTCTTACTTAGATTAACAAACCCTCCAGCTCCATTTACTCCAGAATTAGTTTCCAACACTAAATGCAATGAGTTTGCATTGTTTTTTAACAACAAGGTTCAAGGCATTAAACATGCGATACAGTCCAAAGGACGTACAACAACACTGCAGCCACATAGGAGACACTTGGTTGGGTTAACACATTTTACACCCATTAATGACAGAACAATTGAAAAAACTGTCTCCAGCCTGAGTTCATCCACCTGCTGCCTCGATGTTCTACCCACTAGATTTCTAAAATCATTACTAAGCAGTTTGTTACCACAAATCACTAATATAGTCAATAATTCCTTACAGTCTGGAACATTTCCAATGGCCTTAAAAACTGCTGTCATTAAGCCTCTCCTAAAGAAGAGCAGTCTTGATGCTACAGTGCTCAACAACTATCGGCCCATATCAAACCTGCCATTTTTAGGGAAAGTCATCGAAAAAAGTTGTATATCAGCAACTTAATGACTTTCTATTGCTTAACAACTGCTTTGATCCTTTTCAGTCAGGATTCAGGCCCCATCACAGACTGTGACTGCACTTATCAAAGTCACAAATGACATCCGTCTGAACACTGACTAAGGGCAAAGTCTCTGTCTTAGTTCTGTTGGACTTGAGTGCTGCGTTTGATACATTGGACCATGAAATCCTGTCACAAAGATTAGAGGAATGGATAGGTATCTCTGGAACTGCTCTTAAATGGTTTCAGTCATATCTTGAAGACAGGAAGTACTTTGTTTTGGTTGGTAACTGTGTATCAGACCAAATGGCCCTGACATGTGGGGTTCCACAGGGGTCTATTTTGGGACCTCTATTATTCAATCTTTACATTCTTCCTTTAGGCCAGTTAATGCACAGCTGTGACGTTTCATACCATAATTATGCAGATGACACTCAGATTTACATTTCACTCACAGCAGCTGAAAATGAACCAATCCATTCACTGTGTCACTGCATCAAATTGATTGATGTGTGGATGCAAAATAATTTTCTCCAACTGAACAGAAACAAGACTGAACTAATCATCTTTGGGCCACAGAAACAAAGAGAAAGTGTCAGCAGTCACCTCGAGTCTCTTTCTCTAAAATCTTAAAACCAGGTTAGAAATCTAGGGGTCATCATGGACTCAGACTTAAATTTCCATAGTCACATTAAGTCAGTTACATCGTCTGCATTTTATCACCTTAAAAATATTTCCAGAGTCAAAGGAATAATGTCTCAACCAGACTTAGAGAAACTTATTCATGCTTTTATCTCCAGCAGGTTAGATTACTGTAACGGCCTGCTCACTGGTCTCTCAAAACAAGGGTTAAGACGGCTGCAGCTTATTCAGAACGCTACTGCTCGGGTTCTAACTAACACCAGGAAGTACAACCACAGTAGAAGTCCAGTTTTAAAATCTCTGCACTGGCTTCCTATTGCTCAGAGAATAGACTTTAAAACAGCACTGCTGGTTTACAAGTCTCTAAATGGTTTAGCACCAGAATATATTTCTGAAATGCTAGTAGCTTATGAGCCTCCTCGGACTCTGAGAACATCTGGGACCGGCCTGCTGCTCGTGCCCAGAGTTAGAACTAAACAGGGTGAAGCAGCATTTAAGTTTCATGCAGCAAAAACCTGGAACAACCTCCCAGATGAAGTAAAACAACCCTCAACTTTAACAATGTTCAAGGGGAGGTTAAAAACCTTCATTTTTAGCTCCGCCTACACTACAACTTAAAATGTTTTTTTATCTGCACTCTTTTTCCTTTATAATGCTTTTAATTTTTCTTATGTTTCTAAATCTAAATCTTGTAAATTGTCTTTTATTTCTGTAAAGCACTTTGAGTTACCCGGTGTATGAATTGTGCTATATAAATAAAATTGCCTTGCCTTGCCTTGTATTTTAGACAGAATTAGGGATTCAGACACTCAGAAAATGATGGCAAAGCAGCACATCAAATTGATCAGCTTAGACTCAGCTACAAGCACATATAAGCTGTCATTGAAAAAATAAATATATTATTGTGGAATAAGTTTGAGAGAAAACAACAGATGTCTTTTGGTGATTTATTTTAGGAAAAAGGAAAAAAGAATTCAGAGACATCTTTTGCAAAAGGAGGAATGGGCATACAAGTCAGTCTGTGTACAGGGTTGCATGAACAGTCCCAATGATACCTAGGCAGACTCAGAGAGTGAGCGGTCTAACATGAAACACAATTTTATCAGTTTGAAAACAGTACGCACAGATGGTGCGCATATCCTTCTGCTGCAGTCAAGGACAGCACAGAGCATGTGAAAGAGTTAAATATCATTTTCCCATTTTCCCATTACAAAGGCATTTACATTTTTCTCCAAACACAGACCAAACAGCAAGAAACCAAAAACAGGTGGTACCAAAATATGCCAAATTCTGTTCTATTCTTTATAATGGAGACCAGTTGGTTTGTTTCACATTAGAATTATATTTGGTGCAGGTAATGTTGACATGTGAGGCTGTAATTTACTGCAACTGCCTTCATCTAAAGGAGATATTTATGCAAATATTGTATTTTTGGGGTTTTCCATCTTGATTTATTCTGAAACTGTAACATGCACAACAAG
The DNA here is from genome assembly GCA_024349245.1 of Neodontobutis hainanensis. Lineage (NCBI taxonomy): Eukaryota > Metazoa > Chordata > Actinopteri > Gobiiformes > Odontobutidae > Neodontobutis > Neodontobutis hainanensis. The sequence continues at coordinate 166,454 of JALDNG010000392.1, read as the reverse complement.
TGCACCCTTCATTTTATTATTGAAATACACCTTGTAGTTACAGAGATACAGTCAATTTACTGTGGACATGTCCTTTTCCAGCAGACACACCAAAAAACAGGCTTGGGCTTAAAGGGTTAAGGGGTTCCATGAGAGAGGCTTAGTTGAGACCAGTGGCTGTAAAAGGGGCTGGACATAAGGAGTGTGACATCATCCATAGCGTTACGAACCTCAAGATTGAAGCTTTTTCAGACACCATTTTTAGCTGTGTTGATTTTATGGAGCCAGAAGTTCCTAATTTTGGGCATATGGGCTGAGCTGAGTGCCCGTTCGCCCATATTTTGGGGGACTTGTTTGCAAATATGGCAACAGAAACAAACTATGGTATTGATATGAGAAAGTTTATTTATGTTGAGGGTATTTCTACCACTGACACAGATGAACACTTTACTGAGTTCTGTTCAACTATTGGGCCTGTGAACAAGGTTTTAAGAGTAAATCAAACAGGTCAAACTTCTGGTGTTAAAGCTCTAGTTGAGTTTCAGTCTGTGAAAACTGTTACTGTTTTAGCGCCTACTCTGCCACAAGTTTACCCTAGTTCTGAGAACTCTTTTGTTTTGTGGCCTGTTGATGTAGCTTACAAAATTAGCCAGACCCCCAAGAAAGCCAAACCCCTTGAACTCACAACTTTTTTTCTGATAATGAAGAATCCAGTCCAGAGAGTGACGCTGTCTCTGATGATAGCAGAACCCCCTTGGTACCCCGAACACGCACTAAAATTGATCCTACTGAAGTTCGGACAAAAGTGACTCAATCTTTGAACCCTAAATGTGAAAAAGTTCCATACAGTGACATTATTAATCCAACTGAAGTTCAGAAAATCACTGTGGAGCATGTGATTAAAAATGAGGGTTCCGATGCCCCTATTCAAAGCTCTAAATGACTCTGTCCTTTCTCAGGCAGAATCCCCAAGCCTCCAAATGAGGTGGATTTTGAAACTCGGTGCCTCCATGTCGAGCTAATGATACAAGATAACACTAGTGTTGAAATCCAAAGGCAAAAAATCTTAGAGATCTTGCTCCCACCTGCTTCTGACTTATTGAGACAACTTGGTCCCCAAGCAGCCCCCAGTGACTATGTCAAACTACTTGAATCAGCATATTAGTTAAGGTTGGGGAAGAAATATTTGCACGTTTACTAAGCACTCATCAAAATACTGGGGAGAAAGGTCCTAAGTTTTTACAACGATCACAAGTGCTGCTGACCACTGCCATTTAAAGGGGTGGAGTAACAAAAAAAGATGCTGACAAGCATTTAATCAGTTTTGGCATGGTTGCTGGGATCAGTCTCTACTTCTTACTTTGCAACTTGCAAAGTCAGACATACCTCCTAAATTCTCTGACTTTTTATTACAATTACAAACCAAAGAAGACAGGAAAGCTGCCAAGTTTGATCGTATGCAGCGGCATCTGGGGGGCACAAATCCACTATCAACATGCAAATTGTGCCGGAGGTAACTCCTCACTATGAACCTAATGCTGAGGCAGTGTTGCCAACTATTTTCAAAGGAAAGTAGCTAAAGCCTAGGCAAAAATTCGCTAAATGTCGCTAGATGACGTCATGCGTAAATTAGCATATTTGTGACGTCATCACGTCATCGTACAAAATTGCATACTTTCTTGCATTCTGCCTGCCTGATGTGCTTTCTTGACTGAAATTCCTGCTCAGATAGTCTGTTCTACTGTGTCTTGGGTTTTTGCTTTAAATGATCTTGATTATGGCCACACCTCTGAGGTGAAACACCGGATCCGCTTGTCAGACCCCACTCCTTTTAAACCACGACCTCATCCGATCCACCCCTCCAAATATGAGGCTGTCAGACTTCATCTGAAAGAGCTCAAAGATGCTAACATCATCAGAGAATCAGAGAGCCCTATTGTTGTAGTGGTACCATCAGGCTTTGTGTCAATTTTCGCAAGCTAAATAGCCAGACAATAAAAGATGCCTATGCGCTACCTAACATTGGCCTCAAACTCTCACCTGAAAAGTGTCAGTTTTTTTAAGAAGTCTGTCAAATACCTTGACCATGTTGTGTCTGAAAAAGGGGTCGAGACAGACCCAACCAAAATAGAGGCCCTTACCACCTGGCCAAGACTGAACATTAGCTTAGGGAGCTTAAGTCTTTTCTCGGCTTCTCTGGGTATTATAAATGCTTTATAAAGGACTACTCCAAGATAGTGAGACCACTTAACGACTTAAATGCCGGTTACATACCGCCCAAGAGGAAACACTTTAACACCAAACCCTCCACCAATGCCAACTTTAAGAGACCATTCAATGATAAATGGACAACAGCTTGTGAGGATGCTTTTAAAACTCTCATTCAAAAACTCACAATGGCACCCATTCTGGGATTTGCAGACCCTAATAAGCCATACGTTGTCCACACAGATGCGAGTCTTTATGGTCCTGGCACCGCTCTATATCAGGAGCAGGAGGGCAGTTTGAGAGTCATTGCTTATGCGAGTAGGGGACTCTCCCGCTGTGAACAAAGATATCCCGCCCACAAGCTTGAATTTCTCTCACTCAAATGGCTGTCACAGAGAAGTTTATCGACTACCTCTATGGGGCAAGATTTACAGCGGTGACAGATAACAATCCCCTAACATTTATCTTGTCCTCCGCTAAACTTGACGCAGTGGGCCACCGCTGGTTGGCTGCTTTCTCCAGCTTCGACTTTAACATTCAGTATAGAGCTGGCAAGAAGAACCAAGATGCTGATGGACTTTCAAGATGTCCACATCAAGACCATGACACGTGTGATATGACTTCTCAAGATGAGGATAATAGGATCAAACAGTTCATCGCTCAGTTTTTGCAGAGTCATAGTGAGCCAAATGTCCCAGCTGAGGCAGTAAAAGCATTGTGTCAAACGCATGAGCTCCACCACTCATCCCATGCAGAGTCAGAACCTACACACCCACTCGTGCCTGTAGAGTCCTTGGCCATCGAAGCCGCTTTACCTGAAGCATATTGTCAAACCGATATGTTTGACTCGCATACATTACCAAAAATGTCCCTTGAAGATTGGGCACACAAACAATACCCTGTCAAAAGTCGAGTCACTGACATTGTCAAAATGAGTAAAACAACTTACTTACCGACAAAGACAACAAGAAAAAAGAGAAGTTCAGCTAATGCTAAGAGCAGTAAGACAGCTAGTGCTGATCGACAAATTTCTGTACAGAAATGAATCAAGCTCCCTGCCTCCAACTTGTCCTCCCAACCAAATTCAGACAGCAAGTTCTTGAAAGTCTTCATGATTCCCTAGGACATATGGGTGTTGATAGAACTTTGGACCTTGCCCTATGATGTACATGAAAGAATCAGAACATGCGAAAGGTGTGTGTGAAGGAAAGCTTGTACTGAAAAAAGTGCTCCGCAAGTAAACATCCAGACTAGCCGGTCACTAGAACTAGTCTGTACTGTGACTACCTTTCACTCAAACCTGACGGAAAGGGGACAAAGAATATCCTGGTCATGACTGACCATTTCACAAAATATGCTGTAGTGGTCGCCATGGCTGACCAAAAGTCCAAGACAGTAGCTAAAGCCCTTATTTTTTATCCATTATAGATTTCCCAAGTGGCTGCATAGTGACCAGGGTCGAGATTTAGAGTCCGCCCTAATCAAAGACCTATGCTCTTTGCTTGGCATTAAAAAAACAAGAACGACGCCATACCATCCACGCGGCAACCCCGTGGAAAGGAACTTTCAACAAAACAAACAATGGTTTGACAACAAAGTGCGAGGGTCCACTCAGACTGCTGGCACCATAGTTCTAGTAACAAATGTTGGCCTTTGAGGTAAACACACAATAGCCGATTGTTGGAGTGAGACAGTATACACTGTTGTAAAGCAAGTACCAGACTTACCTGTCTATGTTGTTGTTCCAGAAAATGCAAATGGGCCTGAAAGAGTTTTACATCAGGATTTACTATTATCCTGTGGATTTCTGCCATTTATTGCCGAGGGAGTGAACTCGTCAAAACGACAGCCAAGACCAATGCAAAAAGAGTCACAACGAACTGATCATGTGGACATTGAGAAGGAAATGGATTTACCTGACCTTGAGAATGGAATTTAGTACTACTCCTCATATGACATACCATCACAAGTGACAAAAGATGTACAAATAAACAATAAACAGAGAGAGGCAGTACATATTAACAATGTACAAGGAGACACAGCACTGACAGGAAGCAAAACTTCAGGAAGTAACATTGATGAGGTGTCAAATCACACTGACTTCCAAAGAACGTTCGGGCATGGAAGTTCAGCTTTGTCTCCACTGAACCTGAAAGCTGAGCACATGCTGATACTGTGTAAGAACCTGCAAGCTACTGTAATGCAATTCATAGTAGTTTGATTTTAAGAGGACTGATTAATATGATTTAACAAAAAAAATACATTAATATTACCCTGCTTATGCAGGTTGTTTTTTTGTTAACTTGATTCAACTTGGATTGTTTTGGTGTGAGGCTGAAGTCGCTGGATCCACAAGCCAAGGGCATTCTGGACCCCTTCTCATCTCATCCATTTTCAACCAGGCCTTCATTGTAAACAACGGAACTGAGCTAAGACCTTGTGCACTGCAACAACAAAAATCACTCTACCCGGGTAGATGCAACCAATTTTTTAGAGCTCTGATCCTTTAGTTTTTTAATAAGGGACTATTTCTTTTTGGTTATATGATTTGTAAAAAGGACTGATTTATAGCAGGGGTAAACTAATACCATTTTTTGTAATACCTTATTGATTGTGTTCAATAAATGCTTGCTTAGTGAAGTTTTCACTACAAACTGTGGTTCCAATTTATTACACCTTTATTCCTCCTTTAGAATCTCGAGTCCTAGGTATGTGTATCATCCAGACTACAGTAGTTCACTTGATGTAGGTTACACTTAGCATCGCTGCTCTTTCACTATCCCTGTGTTAGCGGCGCCCTCTGGATGATGCTTTACTTAAAGTAAATTTCACTTTTACACCAATATCTATTTTTTTTTTATATTCTCCTACTTTACTTATCACTGTGTTTGTCATCTTTGTCAAGATTGTTCAAAAATACATCTACAGCTCGGAATAGTACTAATCTGTTATATTATTAATGGATATCCTTGTAATTATAAACTGTATGTCGTATAGATATATACATTTGATCATTTAGAATATTTTCTGTATACAATCTATATTAGCATCTGTGGTTAATAATCATTTTCAACTTATTTCTAATAGATACATAAAACAGACAGAATCCATACCCATTTTAAGAAACTGGTTATTTAGAAATTGTCAAAGAAGTGCTGTATTTTTGAGATGTAGTAAATATGTGTTTAACCAGTTTTGATTTTTGTTTTTCAGTTTTAATTTACCTGAGCAACTGCAGGTCAAAGACCTCAGGAGCGACCTGAAAGTTTAAGAAACCCTTCCATCTTTGCAGCACTACTTTATCATTACAATTTAAAAAGTGACAAAACGATGCGTTTTAGGATTTCTGATTCTTTTCCACAATAATTCTATTGCTTATGGCATGCTAAAATAACACTATAGTAATAAATAAATGATTTAAAGTTTTGTCTATTTGCTTTCATCAACTTTCATGTTATTTAAAAGTTTCTTTAAAAAAAGTTATTAACACTGTGCACTTAAATACAAAGTGTATAAATTATGTAAGATTTAAGAGCTTGAAATACAGTTTATTTACGCCTTCAAACCTAGAAGCACATAAATTAATGGAGATTTTATTGAGTTTAAATTTATTTAAAAGAAGCTGAAGTTGTAGGTGGACCAGGATGTGATGTCAGATAGAGCTGAGGAAGACTGAGTTGACAGATGGATAAGTTGACAGAGAGCTGACAGATGGATCAGATGGCGGGGGAAATAGCTGGACAGACTTGGCAGGCCCAAACGTACTGTGAGGGTCTGTTGGGAACGTTTGGCCAAGTCCCCTGCCAGAGAGATCTTCAACTCCTACCTCCGGCAGAGCTTTGACCAGTTTTCGAGGGAGATTGGAGACATTGAGTCCGAGTGGGCCATGTTCTCCACTTCCATTGTCGATGCGGCAAAACATGGTGCCTGTTGTGGCGGCAATCCCCGAACCCGGTGGTGGACACCAGAAGTAAGGGATGTCATCAAGCTGAAGAAGGAGACCTAACGAGCCTGGTTGGATCGTAAAACTCCTGAGGCAGCTGATGGGTACGGGCAAGCCAAGCGGACTGCAGCCCGGGTGGTGGTGAAGGAAAAAACTAGGGTCTGGGAGGATTTCGGTGAGACCATGGAGAAGGACATCGGTCGGCCTCGAAGAAATTCTGGTTTGCCAGAGCCCTGCCAACACTTTTTACAGTGAAGGTGGGAATCGGCTGACTTCAACTGGGGACATGGTTGGATGGTGGAAGGAATACTTTGAGGATCTCCTCAACCTCACCAACATGTCTTTAACGAGGGCTAAAAAGTGGAGTTTTCCATCACCCAAGCTGAAGTCACTGAGGTAGGCACGGAGGTGGATGAGAAAGGCCCTGAGTACCTCAAGTCTCCTAGATGTTGTGGGGCTGTCTAGGCTGAAACTCCTCTGCAACATTGCATGGCAGTTGGGGACAGTAACTGTGGACTGGCAGACTAGGGTGGTGGTACCTCTTTTCAAGAAAGGGGAACCGGAGGGTGTGTTCCAACTACAGAGGGATCACACTCCTCCGCCTCCCCGGGAAAGTCTATGCCAGGGTACTGGAGAGAAGAATGCGGCCGATAGCTGAACCTCAGATTCAGGAGGAACAATGTGGTTTTCGTCCTGGTCGTGGAACACTGGATCAGCTCTATACCCTCTCCAGGGTGCTAGAGGGTGCATTGGAAGTTTGCTCAACCAGTCCAATTGTGCTTTGTGGATCTGGAGAAGGCATTCAACTGTGTCTCTCTTGTGTCTCTGGGAGTATGGGGTCCGGGGCCCTTTGCTAAGGGCTGTCCGGTCCCTGTACGACCGTTGGTTTGCATTGCCAGCAGTAAGTCATCATTTGTCACCGGTCCTGTTCATTATCTTTATGGACATGATTTCTAGACACAGCCAGGGGCCGGAGGGAGTCTGGTTTGGGGACCACAGGCTCACTTTTCTGCTTTTTGCAGATGATGTTGTCCTGTTGGCTCCATCAAGCCAGGACCTCCGTGTGCACTGGGACGGTTTGTATCCCAGTGTGAAGCAGCAGGGATGAGGATCAACACCTCCAAGTCTGAGACCATGGTTCTCAATCGGAAAAGGGTGGCTTGTCCCCTTCAGGTTGGTGGAGAGCTCCTGCCTCAAGGGGAGGAGTTTAAGTATCTTGGGGTCTTGTTCACGAGTGAGGGAAGGAGGGAGCGTGAGATTGACAGACGGATTGGTGCAGCTTCTGCAGTGATGCGATCGATGTACTGGTCTCTTCTGGAAAAGAAGAAGCTGAGCTGCAAGGCAAAGCTCTCAATTTACCGATCAATCTACGTTCCTACTTTCACCTTTGGACATGGCTTTGGGTCATGACTGAAAGAACAAGATCCAAGATACAGGCTGCCAAAATGAGCTTTCTCCGCAGGGTGGTAGGGCGCTCCCTTAGATATAGGGTGAGGAGCTTGGTCACTTGGGTGGAGCCAGCTGAGGTGGCTTGGGCATAGCTGAGGTGGCTCGGGCATCTGTTTTAGATTCTAGACGGCTCCCTAGGGAGGTGTTCCGGGCATGTCCCACTGGGAGGAGACACCTGGGAAGGCCCAGGACACGCTGGAGGGACTATGTTTCTCGGCTGGCCTGGGAACTCCTCAGTACCGGAAGAGCTGGAGGAAGTGTCTGGGAAGAGGGAAGTCTGGGCGTCTCTGCTTAGACAGTTGCCCCCAGTTCTGGCCCCGGATAAGCGGTAGAAGATGGATGGATGGATGGATGTTTTAGGAGGGGTACAACTGTTTGAAGCCTTAGAGACAAGTCTTAAAATATTTTCAATGTGAAATGAGAAGGCCAGATGTGGATTACAAGATATGAGGTAGCTTGTTTACATAAAAACAGTGTGTGTGTGTGTGTGGGTGTGTGTGTGTGTGTGTGAGTGTGTTGTGTTTGAATGATGTACACAAGTTTATTATTGGGGGTTTCTGTGAGACTGTATTGTTTTAGGGGGGTCATTCCTTCCCCAGAGTCATTTGCACAGCAGTATGGTCCAATTATTCAGCAGCAGTGTAATAAATGGGTATTTAGATCATGTAGAGACTTGTTTGAGAATAAATTTAAAGTTTGTAACAACATGTTTCTCATTAATTCATTTTGTAAAACATATTCTCTGTGAAATAAGGTATTCAAGTCAAAAAACAAATCTTTGCATTTTTGTTTATGTGGTGTTTTTCAACTGTAGATGTGGAAGGGTTGATTTTAACAATATAAACTATGCTGGGCAGAGTCTTTTTCTGTGCTGAGATAAGTCTTCAGCAAGGGATCAAAACCAATTAGTGTGAGGGTAGTTCAGCGGAGCAGATGGAGACCTAATCCGTGAACAGTGAGCTCCGAGCAGCAACACACATAAAAGAAACAACCTTCCAAATAATTCCACAAAAACACATTGTAAGCATTGTTTTGTGATCTAGGCTATAAAACTTAGCAAACATAAGGTGTGAGCACCAACATATATATAATAATAAAATAACTATTCATCTAATGTATTAAAATAATGTAGACCCATACACAGTGCTATAATCTGCTATCAACAGTGTGGTTTGTCAACCCCATTAATTTTTTAAGTTGTTCTCTATTTTAAAGTTTTTCAGTACACAGATTTGTTACACACATCAAAGCCAGCTAAAATACCATGACACCATCTAAAAGGCCCCCAAGAATACATAAAACTACACCTGGTTTCTTCAAAATTATATTTACAAATACTCATGTTACTGTAATTTTTGGGGTAATTGATACATTTTTAAGATTGTACTTTTACTTGTAATTAGTATAATTTAAGGCTTATCTACTTTCAAAATCTCATTCGTTACTAAGTAGCTTAGATTTTCAGATATTAATTGGTGTTTTCTAAACAGCGTGTCTTTGCATGTCATTGATGGTGGAAGCAAGCACGCTTCCAGGTTTGAAGTAGGTGTATGCTCCATCAAGCCTGACTCCCATTGACATCCATTGAAAAATTGGCTGCAATTACAAAGTGACTATTTTTGTCACAGTTATCATTCTAACTATTCTGTCTTTGTTTGAACAAATTGTTATTATTCCTGTTATTGTTATATTAATATTTGTCACATAACTCAAGATCCATCCATCTTCTACCGCTTATCCGGGGCCGGGTCGCGGGGGCAGCAGTCTAAGCAGAGAAGCCCAGACTTCCCTCTCCCCAGACACTTCCTCCAGCACTTCCGGGGGGATACCGAGGCGTTCCCAGGCCAGCCGAGAGACATAGTCCCTCCAGCGTGTCCTAGGTCTTCCCCGAGGTCTCCTCCCGGTGGGACATGCCTCATTTCGGCCGCCATGACTCCCAAACTTCATGACCATAGGTGAGAGTAGGAACGTAGATCAACTGGTAAATCGAGAGCTTTGCCTTACAGCTCAGCTCCTTCTTCACCACGACAGACCAGTACATCGACCGCATTACTGCAGAAGCTGCACCGATCCGTCTGTCAATCTCATGCTCCTTCCTTCCCTCACTCGTGAACAAGACCCCGAGATACTTGAACTCCTCCACTTGAGGCAGGAGCTCTCCACCAACCTGGAGGGGGCAAGCCACCCTTTTCCGACTGAGAACCATGGTCTCAGACTTGGAGGTGCTGATCCTCATCCCAGCCGCTTCACACTCGGCTGCAAACCGCCCCAGTGAACATTGAAGGTCCTGGCTTGATGGAGCCAACAGGACAACATCATCCGCAAAAAGCAGAGACGAAATCCTGTGGTCCCCAAACCAGACTCCCTCCGGTCCCTGGCTGCGCCAAGAAATCCTGTCCATAAAGATAATGAACAGGACCGGTGACAAAGGGCAGCCCTTCCGGAGTCCAACATTCACCGGGAACAGGTCTGACTTACTGCCGGCAATGCGAACCAAGCTCCTGCTCCGGTCGTACAGGGACCGGATAGCCCTTAGCAAGGGGCCTCGGACCCCATACTCCCAGAGCACCCCCCACAGGGCACCACGAGGGACACAGTCGAATGCCTTCTCCGGATCCACAAAGCACATGTGGACTGGTTGGGCAAACTCCCATAAACCCTCCAGCACCCTGGAGAGGGTATAGAGCTGGTCCAGTGTTCCACGACCGGGACGAAAATCGCATTGTTCCTCCTGGATCTGAGGTTCGACAATCGGCTGCATTCTCCTCTCCAGTACCCTGGCATAGACTTTCCTGGGGAGGCTCAGGAGTGTGATCCCTCTGTAGTTGGAACACACCCTCCGGTCCCCCTTCTTAAAAAGAGGGACCACCACCCCGGTCTGCCAGTCCAGAGGTACTGTCCCCAAACGCCACGCGATGTTGCGGAGGCGTGTCAGCCAAGACAGCCACACAACATCCAGAGACTTGAGGTACTCAGGGCGTATCTCATCCACCCCCGGTGCCTTGCCACCGAGGAGCTTCCCAACTACCTCAGTGACTTCAGCCTGAGTGACGGACGAGTCCACCTCTGAGCCCTCGGCCTCTGCTTCCTCAGTGGAAGACGTGACTCTGGGGTTGAGGAGATCCTCGAAGTATTCCTTCCACCGTCCAACAATATCCCGAGTTGAGGTCAGCAGATTCCCACCTCCACTGTAAACAGTGTTGGCAGGGCACTGCTTCCCCCTCTTGAGGCGCCGGACAATTTGCCAGAATTTCTTCGAGGCCGACCGATATTCTTGACCTCAGCGAACTCCTCCCAGACCCGAGTTTTTGCACCGGCAGCCCGCTTGGCCTGCCGGTACCTATCAGCTGCCTCAGGAGTCCCACAAGCCAACCAGGCTCGATAGGTCTCCCTCTTCAGCTTGACGGCATCCCTTACTTCCAGTGTCCACCACCGGGTTCGGGGATTGCCGCCACGACAGGCACCGGAGACTTTGCGGCCACAGCTTCGAGTGGCTGCGTCGACAATGGAGGTGGAAAACATGGTCCACTCAGACTCAATGTCTCCAGTCTCCCTCGGAATCTGGTCGAAGCTCTGTCGGAGGTGGGAGTTGAAGATCTCTCTGACAGGGGACTCGGCCAAACGTTCCCAATAGACCTTCACAGTACGTTTGGGTCTGCCATGTCTGTCCCGCCTTCTCCCCCGCCATCGGATCTAACTCACCTCCAGGTGGTGATCAGTTGACAGCTCCGCCCCTCTCTTCACTCGAGTGTCCAAGACATACGGAGGTCAGATGAAACAACTACAAAGTCGATCATCGACCTCCAGCCTAGGGTGTCCTGGTGCCATGTGCACTGATGGACACCCTTATGCTTGAACATGGTGTTTGTTATGGACAAACTGTTGCTAGCACAGAAGTCAAATAACAGAACACCACTCGGGTTCAGATCAGGGGGGCCGTTCCTCCCAATCACGCCCCTCCAGGTGTCACTGTTTGTCGCTACCCACGTGAGCGTTAAGGTCCCCCAGTAGAACGATGGAGTCCCCGGTTGGAGCACTTTCTAGCACCCCTCCCAGAGACTCCAAGAAGGCCGGGTACTCTGCACTGCCATTTGGCCCATAAGCACAACTGTGAGTGACCTATCCCCGACCCGAAGGCGCAGGGAAGTGACCCTCTCGTTCACCGGGGTGAACTCCAACACATGGCGGCTGAGCCGGGGGGCAATGAGCAAACCCACACCGGCCCGCCACCTCTCACCGCAGGCAACTCCAGAGTAGTGGAGAGTCCAGCCTTTCTTGAGGATTTGGGTTCCAGAGCCCAAGCTGTGCGTGGAGGTGAGCCCGACTATCTCTAGTCGGTATCTCTCAACCTCCCGCACAAGCTCAGGCTCCTTATCCGCCAGCGAGGTGACATTCCATGTCCCTAGAGCCAGATTCTGTGTCCAGGGATTGGATCGTCGAGGCTCCCGCCTTCGATTGCCACCCAATTCACATTGCACCGGGCCCTTACGGTTCCTCCTGCAGGTGGTGGGCCCACGGGAGGTCGGTCCCACGTCGCTCTTTCGGGCTGAGCCCGGCCGGGCCCCGTGGGGAAAGACCCGGCCACCAGGCGCTTGCATATGAGCCCCAACATTGGGCCTGGCTCCAGGGTGGGGCCCCGGTTGCGCCATACCGGGCGGCGTAACGGTCCTTGGTTTTAAAATGTCCATAAGGGGTTCTGAACCGCACTTTGTCTGGCCCGTCACCTAGGACCTGTTTGCCTTGGGAGACCCTAAAAAAATAAAGCCCCCGACAACATAGCTCCTAGGATCATCCGTCACTCAAACCCCTCTACCACGATAAGGTGGCGGTTCAAGATAATTAAAGATAGTAAGATTAATAACTGACTCATCAACTGCCTTTATTCTGCTATGAGGGCCCGCAGTGGCGTGGCTGACAGGTTTGATTGGCACTCGCTCATGTCTTATTTGTTTTGCTGCTTCCTCAGAAGAAGAAGCCGCTGGGGGAGAATCTGTAGGAGCTGGTGAGGGGTGCCAATCTGAATGGATTCAGTTTTTGAACTATTAAGCTGCAGGAAGTTTTGGCTCATCCAGGCCTTTATCTTCTCCAGGCAGGAGGTAAAATAAGTGAGGTGGCATAGAGGGTGGAGGGGGTGATCTTGATGTATAGCTGTGTGTCATCAGCATAGCAGTGGATTGAAACTCCATACTTGCTGATGACATGACTGAGAGGGAGCAAGTAGATGATGAATAGGGTGGGAGCACTGAGCCCTGGGGGACCTCACAGGTGACCATTTGGGGCTGAGATTTAGCAAACCCCAGGGCTACGAAATCAGTCCTCTACGTGAGATAGGAGTGAAACCAGAGAAGGGCACTGTCAGAGAGTCCAGTGTAGTGTTGGAGGCGATGGAATAGAATGGGGTGGCCAACAGTGTCAAACACAACAGAGAGGTCGAGGAGGATGAGGAGAGATGGGGAGCTGGAGTCCGAGGCCATCAGCAGGTCATTGGTGACCCTGATCAGAGAAGTTTCTGTACTATGGGAGTAGCGAAAACCAGATTGAAATTTTTCATCAAGACTGTGTGATTTGAGATGTTTTGAGGTGATTTGAGTTGTGCAGCAACTACCTTTTTTAAAATTTTGGATATGAATGGGAAGTTGGACATGGGCCTGTAGTTGGACAGATCTTCAGGGTCAACAGTGTTATTTTTGAGGTGGGATCTGATGAGGGCTGTCTTTAGGGAAGATGGGCCGGTTTGGAGGGAGAGGTTTATGATTTTAGTTATTAGAGGCCTTAGTGAATATGAGCTTTGAGCAGGGGGGAGGGGATCGGGTCAAGGGTGCATGTGGATGGTTTACAGTGTTACAGGCACTGGAAACAAGGTGGGTTAAGTGTCTTGCCCAAGGACACAACGACAGCATGAACTGTGGGGAGAGTGAGAATCGAACCATCTACCTTCCAGTTGAAGGACGACCACTCTACCACTGAGCCACTGTTGTCATGGCTCATGTTATCTCTGGTGAAGATAATTGAGCAAATTTTAGTGTCTTCCACTGTGAGAGATGGTATTGACGGTATTGCCCTCTCATAATTAGGATAGCTATCTGACACCATAGTGTTCACAATGAACACCTCTAAAGTTCAGCCAAAATTATTCAATCCATACTAGGACCATACTAGCAAACATAGTTACAATACAAAGCCTGTAACTGATGTGCAGCATAGAGATTATAGCTAGTGCTAATTTTCAACTCCTGTCCCTGGTTGGGCATTTCTAAGAACATTATAAAACAAATACATACATAAAGACAAGAAATACTACAAAACTATGTATATATAAATATACACATACACACATACATACCTACATAATCATACACAATTATAACGCCAATTAAAAATGTACACACTTTTGATTTGTCTTTAGCCACAGCTTAATCCTGGAAGTGAACTTCTTGAAGTCAGATATGGCCTTAATATCAGATGGTAATGCATTCCATAACCTACAGCTCTTAACAGAGAAGGCAGTCTGTGCAAAGCTTGTCCTACAGTATGGTATTGTACAGTTATGATTTGTACTAGTTCTAGTAACTCTTTGGTGGTTCTGTATTTTAATAAATTTACTAAGAGGCTCAGGTGCTAACTTATTAATACGCTTGAAAATTAATTTTAGGAAACATAAATTACTAAAGCTTTCAAAGCTTAATATTTTATATTTCTCCAGAATGTAACAGTGATGATAGCGGACACACTGTACTCTAGCCTCAAGATAAGACGCAAACCAATGTACTGACTTAGTAGAAAAATTAAAAGCTCACATTTTAGTTAAAAGTAAACTATGGTTGATTGTATCAAAAGCCTTTTTAAGGTCAAGGAAAACAGCTCCCACCACATCACCCCTATCAAGTGATTTCTTTACATTTTCAATAAGACAGCAGTTTGCAATTTCAGTGGAATAACCTGATCTAAAACCAAACTGCTGTGGGTGTAGGAAGTGATTGGCTTCTAAGTGGTCAACCATTTGTGCTGCTACAACTTTCTCAATAACTTTAGATAAAATAGGTAAAATAGATATAGGACGATAGTTACACATAGAGTCCTGACTACCTGATTTAAATACTGGCACAATTACTGCTTTTTTCCATCCTAAAGGAAATGTACAGGTTCTTATAGAAAGATTGACAAGATATGTAAGAGGTTTAACTAACACTGTTACATATTTTTTTTAAAAACAACTATTCATCATCTATAAATCATTTGTTTTGGAATTAGACAATTTATTAATAATTTCTAAGATGTTTGTCTCCGGAACCTCTGTAATATGAAATGAGTCTACAGAAGTTACTCCAGTTGTATAATTGAAGTCTTTACACTCAAAATATTTTATTAGTTCTTCTACTGAATGCACAAAATCAGAATTTAATTCATTAGCCATAACAGCTTTATTATTTATATTCTTTCCATTTATGTTAAGTTCTTTGATCCCCTGTTTATTTGGTTTATTAGTCAGATTGTTTAAATGTCTCCAAATGGAATTAGTATTTCCTTTAGCATTACCTATAAATTGAGTATAATATGAAACTTTTGCTTTACGTAGTTCTAACACCACTTTATTTCTTAGACTTTTGTAGGTTAACCAATCAGTATTCATTTAGTTGAAGTTAGTTGAGTTGAAAGTCTCCGCTTTCAACTCAATCTTCAAACTTTTTCCTACACGCAAAACCATTAATACTTTGTTCTGATTTACATTATTAGACACATTGTCCAACAATGGCCCATTCATACCACATTAAAATTCTCACACACACCGTTTTATCTTCATTTTGTTTCTGTCTGTGTGTGTCATGTGGTGTATCTGGAGTTGTATGTCCATGTGTATGCATCTGACCTTCACTACCAACTGTTAGTCAGGAATAGTGTCCCTGATGCCTAGGCTCCAGGGGGCACGGCCTCTCCCTCCTCGTCCTGATCCTTATTTATTTCCTCTTCCTCTGTTTCTGCAGTTCTTAGCCCAATGACCTTTCTGACTGCAGATAAAGCACACATCATTGTCCACCCCACTCCATGCCCGTCATGCCTGTCTCGGTCCTCTCCTCCCTCCACTGGTCTCGTCCACCATCAGTATTCCCTCGAAAAAATAAATCAGAGTCAGTGGTATTCACAACTACCAATGTTTCACTCACTCATTTCTTCTTTTTACTGTTAGATTTTGCAATGTTCTCAGCATGTTATAAAACATTGTTTTAAACTCTCCTGTGTTTATGTCTGTGGAGGTTCTCAGTCATCCAGGGCATCTTAAAAAAAAGGTTTGAGTAAAAGCATCTGGACTTCGTTTTCAAGGTGAAGATGTTTCATCTCTATTCCAATAGACTTTGTCAATTCTGAGTTCAACTGGTAGGAGAGCTGAGCTTATATCTCTAAAGGGAGGAGTTTCCCCTGAACTGTTGTAAATACTAGGCAACATGAATCTGAGGCCACCTCCTCTGTTCAACGAAGGTTTTCCATTTTCACAAAAATGGCTTCCTTCATCCCTCTCTCAAACCATATGGCCTCTCTGGCCAAAATTCGGACATTGCTGTCCTCAAAGGAATGTCCTTTGTCTTTGAGGTGGAGGCGGACTGCAGACCCAGGTCCTCCAGGATTGGCTCTTCTGTGCTGATACATCCTCTTGTGAAGCTGTTGTTTAGTTTCACCAACATACCTGTCACTGCACTCTTCACTGAACTGCATAAACTACATTACTGTGTTTGTGGGGATCTTGTCTTTAGGATGGACCAGTTTTTGATGCAGCGTGTTACCTGGTTTAAAGTGGACTGGAATGTTGTGTTTGTCGAAAATCCTTTTTCAGATAAACCTGTGTCCTCTTGGTTTTGTTGAAGGTCCATTTGGGGTATCCACAGTCTCACAGAGATTTACGAATGTGTTGTTCTTCTTTCCGTTTACCTTCTGAGGTTGTGGGCACCTCTTGTGCTCTGTGCTGAAAAGTCCTCACAATCACACAAAAAAATTTAACAACTGTTTTACCTTACTTTACCAGTCCAGTCTTTCCGCAGCCAGATGTCTCAGTTCTGTCCTCTCATCGTCTCTCTGCTCTTTTCTCTTTTTTAGTTCAGATATTGTCACCGCGCCTCGCACACAGATAGTGGAGTTCTGTGTGCGCGCCTCGCACACAGATAGCGGAGTTCTGGCCCATACTGTTTAAAAACACAGTTTAGGACTTACAAAGAAATGCTTGTTTGTGCATTTCTTCCGTGCACGTCAGTTTTACTTTCCGTACGAGAAACAGCAGATATTGATATCCCGAACGAGCCCCCAAATGTTATAAAAATTTACTTTACAGATTAAATGAGCAGACGATGGAGACAGTATATGATTTGAAAATAATTGAAAGGTTTAATCCTTGCAAAGAGAAGCAAAACAGACACACAGTAACAATGTACACGGAAGGTTTTGCTTAAAGAGGTAAATAATACATGAGTTTTTATATCCAGCAAGGCACACAGTTTAGGAGGAGATGACGGTTACCGCCTCCACATTTCCCATAACGTAGAGGCCAGGTGGGTGATAATATGTCATGACATGAACAGAATAACATTAACAGATTGAACAGTACTAATAATAATATAAAAATAAAATTTTATAATAATAATAATAATAATAATAATAATAATAATAATAATAATAATATATAAGCTTACAATTTCTATAACACTTAGTTTTCATAAAAACATAAAACATTTGTACTTGTAGGATTATACAGAGAAAATGCATTTGTCAGACTATTATGAAAACATTTATTCATTACACTTTATTAAAAATAGAATGTAATGTACATGGTTAAGGAGTTATTTGCCTTGTAAAACACGGCGTCCTGAAAACGAACAGTATAATTGTTAGTACAGTCACAGAATATCTTTTTTTTATTCAAATTAACACGCAAATGTCTTTTAGCGAAGTTAGAGTCATTTGTCCATTTGACCACTAGATGGTGGTCTTTGATCATTCTTGAAGTCTTTGATCAAAGCATTCCTGTGTCACTCAGGATAGGAATAAAGTGTTCTCGGTAAAGCTGGATAAACACCTTTATCTCCAAGAATTTACGGTTATTTGGCATGGCGCCTAGTGGTCTGTGCTGGCCATTTGACCTGGGTGTTTGGCACAACCAGGCTCTGTCTTATTGTGAAAACAAACAGAATTGTTAATTATAAGTCCTGAAGACTCGTTTGGTCTTATCCAAAAAAGAAACATTTGTGAATATTTAAAAAGGGCACGTTCGATCTCCATTGGGGAAGGTTATGGTGTTAGTCCAGACTCCTGCTTGGTTGAGGTGTCCGGAAGTGATAAAAGTGTGAAATTGAAGACTGATCTGCTACATGGACAATAAATGGATTGGTATATGCGACTTTATTATGGACATTTAACTGGATTTATTCAACGTAAAGCACGCATCAGAAACAGACTACTAAATTCCATCTGCGTCCCTACTATTGATTGTTTATATAGTGGATATAATCCGCCCATTGGTCCCCTATTTACTGATATTGTTGTTAGATTCGTCAATAAAATGGCCGTTACATCTAGGATTTTCGGCTTTTACTCTATAGTAAAACAATAGTTTTTAGATAGCGTAAACGGACGTAATAAAACGTAATCACGTAGTAAAAACTTAGCACTAGAGACCGGAGCCATCTTTTGTACCAGGCTGTAAACACCCGTAAAGTTTCTCCTTATATTTCTGCTTTTGGAGCCTGCCCTCTGGTGGACGGTGGTATATTGCTGTATTTCGCCGTATTTCGCCGTATGGCTGCGCCCTTACGCAAGACCATTTAAGGAGGTTCCATGGGAGACGTTTGCTCCCTACACTATGAAATCCTGAATCTCTGTTAAGGGAGTAGATCTCTGGAACAGTTAAAAGTTACTAACGGTTATGAATAATCTGAACTCAAAATCCTAATTTATGTAACATGAATAGTACTAATGTTTAATTCCTGAAATTCTTGCTTGTGCCATCTTTTTTTTTTATTATTATGGAAAATACATGTTCATTTTATAAGGTAATGTACAAAGGTTAGGATTTTAGCTTTAGCCTACATCTTTATGGTTCATTTGTTTGTTTTGGCATGACTTTTGGCCTAATCAGTTTGTTTGTTTGCACAGGTATATTCACAGTACACCTCAATTGCAATGGAAGCCAAGCAGAAGACAATAGTTATGCTTGTAGATCGTGAGCTGTTACTGAGGGCAGAGCAGTGAACACTGGTGCACTTTGCATCTGCTACTGTCTTGCCTCAAGATTGGACAATGTAATTGGTCTGTCATTAGTTGGTGACCCAGTTTCTACCAGCTGTAGACTACCTGTGATAATCTAAAAAAATATGAGAATGTGAATTCACTCGTAACTTCTCATTCTGTCCCAACAAAGAACAGAGAGGATAACGACTATAGCTGCTCACTATTCATTAATTAAAGTGAGAGGTCCCCTTAAACCTGAGCATCACTGATGACAGTGTCTATATATACAGTATATATATATATATATATATGAAAAAAGTCCAAAACTAAGGAAAAAGATTACCCAACATATTTTAGAGATGTTACACTATGGGGTACTGTATTGCAAGATATTAATGTGCAATGGGCAATTTTGAGAGTGTTACTTATTATAAACCTTTTACATAAATGTAATTTCGCAATAGTTATAAAACATAAACATTTGAAAAGTTGCGGTGGTCTTTTAGATACACTGTAAAGGGCTAGAAAGCATAATTTAACTCAAGACTTTTCCTGTTATATATATTAATAATTCAATAAAATGGATCACAACTTGTGGGTGCTTTTTGACCTGACCTGACATTTGTTTTCTCATTAACACACCCAACCTGCCCCAAACTCATGTCATGCATCACTAGTATTAACCAAGTAAATGGCTGAGGAGGTCATACAAACATTTATAAAGGCTTGCACTACATTACTATGAATGCATGCAAGAGCAACGCCAGAGTTCTAGCCTTGGGGTGAGACTTGGGGTTATCTGTGCATGAATGTCTTTGATTGGTTAGACCAGACTGGGGACAGATCTATCAGATTGGATAAAAGTGAAGTGTACAACCTTGGCAGGGGAATGGAATAGGAGACAAATATCCTCCAACATTTACAATGTAATTTCAAAATTAATCCTGACTTTTGTTAAATAAATGTACACTAAAATGCATAAAGGCCTTGGCCCTCTTCACTCATCTTTTTGATTTTTTTTGTGCAGTTGTGGTATATTTTCCATGTTATATGCTTATTTCTGTGTGCTTAGTTAGTTATTCATTTATGCATGATGAGTTTATGTTATGTGTTTAAGGTTAATACTTATGCATGGTTTATAATCAAGTAAGGGATGTTATATTAATACATTTAGAAACATATTAAAGTAAAGAAAGAAAACTTAATGTCAGAAGAGTGTTAGGATTTTGAAATAAGAAACACTTTTTATAACTGTTTTGTAGGTTATTTGCACTCTCTGCATGATACACTGCATCCTAGATTAGGACACTACATACCTCATCTGTTTAAACCAGTTAGAACCAGTTGGTCACCCCTGGCTGGGACACATAGTGGAAAACTACTGATTCAAAGCAGAAAGTGTCCCCTCATGTGAGATGTGTGGCCAAAGGTTAGGACCTTTTGAGCATTGTGTTGACCAGAAACACAACACGTGGGCTGACCTCATGTTAACTACGTGTTGTGACCCAGCGCTGGCTTGTACCTTTTTCTGAGTGGAATTAAATGGACAAACTTTACATTGGTTTTATAGTTTTATTGAACAAATATTAGTTCCAACACTCGTACCAAAAGAGCCGGGAGAAACTGGCTCTCGGAGTAACAAGAGTATGGTTTAAAACATGATAAGTTTAAAGCACACGCACATTGAAGGCCAAGATAAGAGACATGGGAGCCTGATGCTCAAGGCCAGAGATGAGAGGGGCCTAGCAGGTGCGAGAGTCCCAAGTTGTTACAGAATGATATCTCAGAGTTTAATAAAAATTTTCAAAGGCTGATCAAAGATCACAGAAAGAGTTATTGCTAAACTGTCAGATCAAAACTGTATAAAAGGCTTACATTTTCTGTACAAAAATCAGTAGCTCTTGGGGAATAGCCTACTCGGGTCGTTATTGTGTCGGTTGTGAGCAATAAAGACTCTATGGCATTGAAATGGCTGTGCGTTCATGACTTATTCCACACAAATTGTGCCAAAGGCTGAGAGGTCAGTTTTGGACACAACACAAAGTGTGTTTGTGCAACATGCTGAGAGATAAAATGGAGCAGCATAGTGGGGAAAAGAAGGAGAGCCAGAACCTGGAGGAGTATTTGAAGACCATGTTGGACAATAAAGAGAAACTCCTCTGGCCCAAAGGATGGATTCCATCCAGGTACACAGCACTGTTCTCAGCTGCAGCTCATGGAGGTGAAAGACTTTTACGATGAGGTGATATCTGTTTTGTAGGATTTTGTTAAAGGAGAGTAAAAAATTATGTCTCCATTTACATTAATATTCAGTAATCTGTCCCACTATGAATCACATTATCCAGGTGTGCTACTCCAACCCCGTAGAAAAACTAGATTTTCATACAAATTGATCTTAGAGGCATTCAGGAATCATTTTAACAGATTTCCATTTGGCTCACACAGAGTTCTGTGTTTCAGAGTGAAAAAACCTGTTCCAACACCAAAAGCAGGACTGCTGCAGACCAAGAGCCACCTCCTGACTCACCATTGGAGCTCCTGGCCAAACAGGCCAAGGCCCATCTTCCGCCCTCCTCGCTCTCTCAGGAGAGACAGCTTTGCAACAGCTTTAGCTAAGTACAAACAGTCTGTTCATAAATTAAGCTTCATGGGGGACACCAAAAGCCTGCCTCTGCCCCCACCTCCTCCTCACTCCAGCCCGATAAACTTCCCCCTGACTTGGACCTAATGAGTGGTTCTGCCCCGTCTCACACTGGCTAAAGGATTTAGCAGCATCCAGTAACCCAGCAAAAGTGAATTTACTGCAAGTCTGTTTAAAAGGTTTTAAGTATTTCATCACTACGACCAGTATTTTATGTGTATCGGTAAAAGAGTTAAGCTTAGACATACAAACTTTTAGACAGAGGGAGTGGAGGGGAACACAACATTGCATTTGCGTCTAGGAAAGGTCTAATTTTTTTCTCAGTGGATGGGAACATAATTTTTTTGATTTAAATTGAATCTAATTGTGTGGGACGGCGTGGCTCAGTGGTAGAGCAGTCGTCCTATAACCGGAAGTTTGGAGGTTCGAATCCTGCTTTGCCCTGTTCAAACTGACGTTGTGTCCTTGGGCAAGACACTTAACCCACCTTGCCTCCAGTGTCCGTAGCACTGGTGAATGAATGTGTGTGACTGTAGAGGTGTGTTTGGTGTTTAAGAGAAGATTAAAAAAAAGTATTCTTGGCCGTCTCTGGTCTTTCTGTGAGGAGTCTGCATGTCCTCTGCGTGTTACCATGGGTTCTCTCCGGGTACTCCGGCTTCCTCCCACCGTCCAAAGACATACATGTACAGGTTAATCGGCAACTCTAAAGTGTCCCTAGTGAATGAATGTGAGAGAGAATGGTTGTCTGTCACTGTCTGTCTCTATATGTCAGCCCTGCGACTAACTGGCCACTGTCCAGGGTGTACCCCGCCTCAGGCCCAAAGCTGCTGGGATAGGCTCCAGTCACCCGCGACCCCTAACGGGACAAAGTGGTAGAAAATGAAGAAAAAAAAATTAATGAATCTAATTTGAAGAAAAGTCTTCAAAATGTTTTCGTTATGATTAATTACAGGGAACTTTGAACTCTTTGGTTTGAACATATCTCTAGTGTCAGGCCCTTTATGTGACACATACTGTATGTCACATTTGGTGGAAATAAACCAACTTTACACTTAAAACACATGTTTTGCATTTATGGGCACACAAACACTCTAGCCTAAATACTGCACTTTGACATTATACATATGGATATCTTGTCTTGCTAGTTACACACTCCAATCAACTATCCCTTATTTGATAAGCACCTTTACTTTTGTGCAAAATTCCCTTAAAACATATTAACATTTTTCATATTTAGAAGAAACTTAAGTAGTTTAAAGCAATCTTATTTTCGGGACAGTAGCAGACTGATGTCACAGGTGAGGACAGAAAATTGTTAACATAAAAATTGAAACCTGACAAAATAAACTTCACACAAGCATGAGTCTCTCACAGCAGTACACTACACTAGGTTGAGTGTTGTTGGCCCATCTTAAAGCCAGTTTCTCATCAGAATCAGCAGCAGAGTCAAGAGGAAGAGTTGAGTCCAGACAGTGATGTTCCCTAAAACAGACAAATGCCTACATTAGGGCGTTAATTTAGCAGCAGTTCATGCAGCCCATTTGTGGAATGAGCATTACATATTACAAAGCCTACAGAGCACTAGAGCTGTTATTCAAGATCTGTATTGTCTTTAATCATGGAGTGTATGTCAATTTTCACTTTTGTGAATAACTGAACACAGCATAAACAACACATCTGTCTCTTGTCATGTCTGATAATGAACCCCCAGCCTTCAGAACACACAATAACTCATGAACACACAACAAGTGGCAGTAGCTCAGTGGGTAGAGCAGTCGTCCTTCAACCGGTAGGTAGGGGGTTCGATTCCCCCTCCAGTGACTGTAACACTGGTAATTACTGTAGAACAATGTAAGTCGCTTTGGATAAAAGTGTCTGCTAAATGAATAAATGTAAATGTAAGTTAAATACCATAAAGTCTTTATTGTAACAACAACAAATGACCCGAGTAGACTATCTCCAGCTCTACTAAAGGTCTGCACATCGAACTTGGGTTTTATAACATTTTCATATGTCAGTTCACAAATTTATGATTACTTTTAGGGGAAAGGAAGACCCCCTCCTTGTAGTGAAGATATCATTCATTTTAACCTTTGTCCTAGTTCCCTAACCCTAACCCAGTAACCCCTTGTTCCAGGCACCAATGTTCTTATTTTTAACCAGATCTTCTCTGTGTGTTTGTGTGTGTTTGTGTGTTAAACTAATCATGTTTGAAAACCATACACTCTGACATTATGTTTTCGCTTTTCTATTATTATACTTCTAAATGTATTAATTAAAAAAACAAGGTATAAACCATAATGCACATAAAATAAACACATGCATAAATGAATAACTAAGTACAAAGAAATAAAACAAATTCAAAATATTACACCACACTCTACCACTGTGTGTACTCTGTCCCAATAGCAGAGTACTCCCCCTTCATCCCAGCTCTCAGATAAATTGTTCCTCTGATATTATATTGATTTATACATATCGTATATCGGACTTTGACTATATATATATATATGTCCTGTACTGAGCTGGACATACTGTATCTGTCCTAGAAATAAAACTGAATTGGAATTGAACACTACATTTGCATTAAACTAGCCTAAAATGACCACAGTTTTTAGATCTCCAACAAACGACAAGTGATGGTATATAAAATGGGACTAATAAGCAACACATAAAAATCTTTTAAAAAATAGACAGATAAATGAACAAACTAAGGTAAACAATGTATTGTGTGTTTCAAAACGGTTGTGATACAACATGACCTTTGTGTGAATTGGACGTATGTGGTGGACATGAACTGTTCTCTCTCAGTTCAGAACTTGTTTGGTAGGGACCATAAACAGAAAACAAATATAATATGTATATATAATAATATGTACAAAATTATAGAATTCCTAATTGCAAGAGTTTGGGGTTTTAAACTATAGTAATGTATCTAGCAGGATGTATCTAGCACCCCCCTGATGGTGACATTTTTAATGAAGTTTTGTCTTCTACTTTGGGAATGATAAATGTCAAAAATAAGACTTGTATCCTTTTTGGAGATTTGAATATAGATATCTTAAAACATGAATTAAGGAAGTCAGTGGATTTCTTAAATCCACTTATCCATAAGACAATAAGGATTACAAGCTCTTCTGTAACTTTAATTGATAATATGTTAACAAATGTCTTTGATAATGAAATCACATCAGATGTATTACTAATATTTTGGATCATCTTTCAGATCGTCATCAATACTACGCTGAAACAACCAGAATTTAGCCTGAAACATTGCAAATTTTCAAAGGAACATTTTTGAGAAGGAACAAAGGATGAGATTTTTAGACGTCATGATGCTAAGATGGCTTACCAAACATTTATAAATATACTAACATCTTTGTTTTATAAATCTTTTCATTTTGTACAAAGTCAAATTAAATATAAGAGTAGAAGTTCTAAACCATGGATTACAGCAGCCATAAAAAAATCCAATTACTAAAAACAAGCTATGAAAATTTTTTAATTTTTCCCACACCCAATCTTTCATTAGTCCCACACCTGTTAATATTTCGTATTACAAAAAATATATAAATTTGTTTATTTAAATAAAAAAAAAACAATAAAAAAAAAATCTGAAAACAATTTTTTTTTGTTATCGCTAGCAAAGCTTAGGACTTTGATTTCTGTCAGTTCAGTGTTGCAATCATCTGACGTTACTAAAGTTACTTTGTGAGTAATGAGGCTATGGCTTATTCTGTCCGTTTTAGGTATATTTTTATTTATCTTGTAATTTATTTTATATTCTATGCATGTCCTTCATGTTGGACCTTATTGCCAAAGCAAGTTCCTAGTTTGTGAATCTTGTTCACTGACAATGGCAATAAACGTTTTCTGATTCTGATTAGACTGTGTTTTCTGGAAACAGCCGCCACAGAGATGCTAGACAGCTAAATGAGATATAATGTAGCCTAAAGCCAGCCAGTTGTATCTATTTTCAGGGTCACCGTGATGAATTATTTTCTAGCTGCCCTGAGGGACACAGGGATAACGGAGGAAAAAAAAAATTTAAATGACAAGGTAGGCTAATTAAAGCATCTGATTCACAGTATCTGTTTTCAATCAACAGTTGTCTTACATTAAATACAGTACCATTTAAAGAACCTTTGAAATGTATAGCATAGATTTATTTTTGTGAGTGTATACAGTGATATTCATTCATTCAATTTCTACCAATTAGTCCTGCTGACAGTCCTGTCGCGGGTGAGTTACCGTTGATGTTTGATATAGTAAATTTATATTTTCAGTACATTATTAAATTCACCATATTAGTGACATGGTATCCATGTGGCAGCAATCAATTTTTGTCAAATTCCAAACATTTTCTATTAGTGGTTGAAGAAAAGGTATAAGTAAAAGCATTTGGAACAGAACAGCCTGGTCCATGAGGTTTGGTTCAGTGGAAACTCATCCTTCTGGAGATATAAGCTCAGCTCTCTTACCAGTTGATCTCAGAATTGATAAAATCTCTTGGAATTAGAGACGAAACACCTTGAAAACTGAGTCCAGATGCTTTTACTCAAACCTTTTCTTCAAGATGTCCCGGATGACTGAGAACCTTCACAGATCTATTAGTGATTAGCAATTTGTATTTTTATCACTAAATAAATGAACTACAATTATGGTAAGGAATCAGTTATGCAGCGTAATTGGTACTTCTGAAATAATCAAATGACATGACATTAATACTCTTGTGTATGTTTTTAGATGGACCAAGATGTGGTCAGAATTATGGTCAAGGAAACATTGACAAATTATATTCCTCATTTTGGAGACTGCGTGTTTGCTAAAAACTGGAGAGGTTCATCAACTGCACAGGCTGCATGTAATGCTGAGAAAAAAAAGACTTATAGAACGCATACGCACAAGCTTCCAAGCAGTGACTAAGGAAAAACTATGGCTCATTACCCGGACTTGGAAACAAAATAATGCCTTAAGAAAAACAAGATACTTCCGGCTTAACGATCTATGGAGTAGGACGCAACTTTCGGAGCTCCTGCACTTAGCGTTAAATTACCTTCATTGGCACATTTTCGCGTTATTTTTCTTGGTGTGTGCTCTATCTAACATTCCATCCTCAACTATTGCTGAGTAAAATGCCTCCTAAACCCAAGTCTAGCAATGCTCCATCTGTTGCGCTTCAGCGGCCTGCTGCGCACGCTTCATCCCCGCCTGGTAGTGACTCCCCCTCCCCCAGCGGCAGTGCTGTAATCCCCGCTGCACCACCCGATTTCAAGGAGGAGCTGCTCTCATCACTTCGTTCAGACATGGCGGCTATTTTCAAAACCGAACTTCAGGCCGCCCTAAGCGACCATTTTACATCTATCAAGACGGAGCTACAGGCAATAAAATCCGAACTGTCTGGCTCTATAACTAACATTCAAGTTAAAATGAGCGCCCTGGAGAACACCTTTGTTGAAATGGAAACTTCACTCTCCACCCACAGTGACGATATCGCCGCTACAGTCTAAAGTGGATCATCTGTCTGCCGAGCTGCTAAGAGTGGACAACAAATGTGAGGATCTCGAGGCCAGATCGCGTCGCAATAACATTAGGATTATAGGTGTGCCCGAAGACTCAACCAGCTCTTCCACGATGTCGGCTATCTCTACTCTGCTCAAAGAGGCCTTTCAGCTTGATAAAGAGCCCATTTTAGATCGCGCCCACCGCACCCTGCAGGCCAGGCCCAAACCCGGGGAACGCCCACGCCCCATAATCGCCCGGCTTCACTATCACACAGACTGTATGGACATTTTGCGGCGAGCTAGAGCCCAGCAAAGAGTAAAGGTCGGTGATATGGCTATACATGTCTTCCCTGACCATACCGCGAAGACAGCTCGCGCCCGTGCTGCCTTCACTGACATTCGCCGCCAGCTCCGTGAGGTGGCGTTGCCTGGGTTACGGTATGGCCTTCTTTACCCTGCTCGCCTCCGTATTACATATGACGGTACCGAGAGAGTGTTCGAATCACCGGAGGACGCCAGAGCATACATTAAAACATTAACCAAGTAAGAGATCTGGTTTCCTTTCAGACAATTTCACCACCGTGGAAGTGGTGTGGCCTATTACGATCTTTTTACTTTACACACTAAGTGCTATGTTACAACTGACGTTCATCACATGTGCCTTGTTCTTTTTGTTGTAATCTGCAGGAGCCCGTTTTAATTTTTTTTTTTTTAATTTTAAGCTTAACTGTTTCCATTAGACATATGCCGGTAGCCTTGCCCTTAGGGATTTTACTCCTACTGGAGTTAGCACTGGGTTCTCCATCGTTTGGGGATGGGGTCGATGTAAGTGCTTTGGTGAGGGTGGGAGGGTTGTGGCTAATGTTCAGCCTATTTGACCATTCAGTTTTTGGGTTTGTGTGTATGTGTGTGTATATGTGTGTGTTTACCCCCTTTTTTTTTTTTTCTTTTCTCTCTTTCTTTTATTTATTTATTTTTTTTCCTTTCTCTCCCTGGGGCGGGATCCTTCGGTCATCTACAGCTCTTAGTTAATAATCCATGAATGGCTGGTAATGCAGGACCCATCATTGGTGGTTCACATATTAGGTTTGTGAGTTGGAACATAAAGGGTTTGGGAAGCCCCATAAAAAGATCTAAGATATTAACTCACCTGAAAAGGCTTAATGCAGACATAGTGTTCCTACAAGAAACCCACATGCGCACCTCAGACCAGGTTAGGCTAAAATGCCCGTGGGTCTCCGAGGTGTTTCACTCCAACTTTAATTCTAAAGCCAGAGGAGTTGCTATTTTAATTGGCAAATCAGTTAAAATTTCTACTTCTAAATTGATTTCTGACGAAAATGGCAGATATTTAATAATTTCAGGCACGCTATCTCACATTCCTGTACTATTAGTCAATATCTATGCTCCAAATTTTGATAACCCAGTTTTTATGAATAAGGTATTTGAACGTCTCCCTTCTCTTCATGATAACTTCCTCATTTTTGGAGGGGACATGAACTGTGTTATTAATCCTAGATTAGACCGCTCCTCCCCCAAAAGCTTGGCCCCGTCATTAATGTCCAGGTCGCTCTCTGACTTCATGGCTAAAAATGGTTGCATTGATCCCTGGAGATTCTATAATACTACCACCAAGGAGTATTCTTTTTTTTCACATATGCATAAATCCTTTTCTCGGATTGATTATTTTTTCATTGACGCGAAACTTATCTCCAAGGTGTCTATGATTAAATATCATCCTATAGTTATCTCTGACCATGCCCCAGTCTCTTTGGATATTCAGCTCTCTCCGCAATCCCAACATTCCTCACCATGGAGGTTAAACACTCTGCTCTTATCAGATGCTAAATTTAACTCTTTTATTGTATCTTCAATTGATGATTTTATCATGATCAATCAAAACAAGGCAGATCCTATTTCTTGTTCACTTTTATGGGAATCACTCAAAGCATACCTGCGCGGCCAAATAATTTCTTACTCTGCACATTTGAATAAAACTAGAATAGCTAAACTTCAAGAGCTTTCCACTAGATTGGACAAATTAGATCAACAACTAGCCACTTGCCCCTCCCCTAACTTGCTCAAAGACCGTACTGTTTTGCAAACTGAAATTGATCTCGTCACGACCACGGAAGCAGAGCGCCTTCTTTTGCGCTCGCGTTTCACATACTATGAGCATGGCGATAAGGCAAGCCGGCTCCTAGCCCATCAGTTGCGTCGCCAAGCTGCCTCACGTATGATTCTTCAAATCAAGGATCCCTCAGGCACACTACATACTGACTCTAACTCCATTAACTCTGTATTTTGCTCATTCTATTCCTCTCTCTATAAGTCCGAATCCTCTTCTGACTCTTCTGAGATGGGTACTTTTTTAGATAGCCTCGATTTTCCTACTATTAGCCCCCAGGCCACCAAAGATCTTGATCTTCCGCTAACAATTGATGAAATCAACACTGCTATTAATAACATGCAAAATTCTAAAGCCCCTGGCCCTGACGGATTCCCAGTGGAATTCTTTAAAAGATTCCAACCTAAATTGGCCCCGATTTTGCTTACTGTATATAATGAATCTCTGCAGGTTGGCTCTCTTCCTCTCACTTTAAGACAAGCCTCCATAAGTCTGCTGTTAAAGAAAGACAAGGATCGATCTTTGTGGTTCTTACAGACCCCTATCTCTACTAAGCGTGGATGCAAAAATCCTTGCTAAAGCTCTGGCCAACCGATTGGAAAGATTACTTCCGACCATGATTTCAGAAGAGCAAACTGGATTTATAAAGGGCCGTCAGTTGTTCTACAACGTCCGCACTCTTTTAAATATAATATACTCTAAAAATTCCACTACAACCCCTGAAGTGGTCATCTCGGTTGACGCTGAAAAGGCATTCGACAGGGTCGAATGGAACTTCCTGCTTGCCGTGCTAAATAAATTTGGTTTGGGTGATACATTCATTTCATGGATACGCCTTCTCTATACATCCCCAGTAGCTAGTATTTCCACTAACGGCGTTCAATCTGCTTATTTTCCTCTATCTCGAGGCACCCGACAGGGCTGTCCACTATCTCCTTTACTATTTGCACTGGCCATTGAGCCTTTGTCCATTTATCTGAGATCCTCCTCCATTTTTCCTGGCATTTCACGTTATGGAATGGAATTTAAACTTTCTCTTTACGTTGATGACTTGTTATTATATGTCTCCGACCCCGACCACTCTATACCAGTAATTTTGTCCTTTATTCAGAAATTTGGTTCTTTTTCAGGTTACAAAGTTAATATTTCCAAAAGCGAATGCTATCCTGTTAATGCCCTAGCCCTTCAATTGAGTCAGTCTGATATCCCCTTCAAATTGAACCCCCTAGGTTTTAAATATTTAGGAGTTAATGTTACTAGAAAGCTAACCTCCCTTTTCTCTGCCAATTTTACTCCTTTAATCTCTAAAATTAAATCTGATTTTCAAAGATGGAGGGGCTTGCCGTTATCACTTATAGGTAGGATCAACACAGTTAAAATGAACATTCTTCCCAAGTTCTTATTTTTATTCCAATGTCTCCATCTATTCCTATCAAAGCGCTTTTTCAAAATTATTGACCAGGATATATCTAGCTTTTTATGGTGTGGAAAGGCACCCAGAATAAGTAAATCAATCCTACAGAGATGTAAACTCAATGCCGGACTCTCTCTCCCAAATATGCAATTATACTACTGGGCATCACATATACATAAAATCTCATTTTGGTCTACATCCACACATCCCCCTTGGTGTAAGTTAGAGGTACACTCATGCCGCTCATCCTCTTTGCCCGCTTTGCTCACCTCCCCTATCCCTACCAACTTCTCCGGCTTCACAGATAACCCGGTGGTAATTTCCACTCAAAAATTTGGTTCCAACTTAGAAGGTATCTTAACTCTACCTCTCCATCTATTTCTGCCCCTTTGCTAAAAAATCATTTGTTTCAACCTGCACTATCTGATCCCACATTTTCCACATGGTATGACAAAGGCCTGAAAACTTTTAAAGATTTTTATAGAGATGGTACTTTCCGTAGCTTTGCAGATCTGTCTAGTGAATTTCAACTCCCTCCATCTCACCTATTTCGCTATTTCCAAATCAGACACTGCGCCAAATCCTTGTTTCCAGCCTTTCCCTCTCCTCCCCCACTCCAATTGTGGGAAGAGTTTCTCTCTCCGGATCCCCCCCAGAAGTCACTCATTTCAAAAATCTATAACAAACTCCTGAATCATGATACCTCAACCATTACTAAAGTTAAAGCTGCCTGGGAGGGTGAACTTGGGTTGGAGTTGCATGACGTTTGGTGGGACGTTGCCCTCAACAAAATTCACTCTAGCTCAACTTGTGCCCGTCTCACTTTGATACAATTCAAAGTATTATATAGGATCCATTTCTCTAAGGCACGTTTGTCACAGATTTTTCCCACTGTCACCGACAGCTGTGATAAATGCCATACCTCTCCCTGCAATCTAACTCATATGTTTTATTCTTGCCCATTAGTTTTTTCCTTCTGGCGGAGGTACTTTGACATTGTTTCCAAAATACTAGAGACGACTGTTACTATCTCTCCCCATATTGCCATATTCGGATGTCCGGAGGATTATGATATATTTACACCAAAACAATTAGACCTCTTTTCTTTTACATCCTTATTGGCAAGACGACATCTCCTCCTCCACTGGAAATCTACAAAAGCCCCTTCCAGCGCTCAATGG
Source organism: Neodontobutis hainanensis (assembly GCA_024349245.1). Taxonomy (NCBI): domain Eukaryota; kingdom Metazoa; phylum Chordata; class Actinopteri; order Gobiiformes; family Odontobutidae; genus Neodontobutis; species Neodontobutis hainanensis. The sequence goes on along the minus strand of JALDNG010000392.1, from coordinate 134,796 downwards.
TTAACGGATGTTTTGTCTTTTCTGAAATTAGAGAAGATTAAATATTCTATGAAAGGCGACTCCAGCAAGTTTTACAGTATATGGCAGCCCTTTTTGGATTTCTTTAAATCTCTTCCATCTTTATCCCCTGATTGATTGACCCCCCCCCCCTCCCCACTTCCCTCCCCCCGTTTTTTTTAATTATTATTTTTTTTTAATTTATTTATTTTTTTTTTTCTCGTTGTATTGTACTTGTATTATATGTATGTGTGTATATGTGTGTATATATGTGTGTATATGTATGTATGTATATATGTGTGTATATATATATGTGTGTGCGTATGTATATATGTATGTGTATGTGTATATGTGTATATATATATTTATATATATATATATATTTTATTTTATTTTTTTAATTATTTTTTTTATTATTTTTTTATTTATTTATTTTTTATTATTATTTATTTTATTTTCCTTTGTGTATTGTACATTTTAAAAAGAAAAAACTGTGAAGTATGGTTTTATTATTGTCATCTCTACTACATTGTTATGTATTATTCAATGTCCCATATTTCTCAATAAAAAATGATAAAAAAAAAAAAAAAAAAAAAGAAAAACAAGATAAATTTAATTGGGCTGGATGCATTTTACTGATGGTTATTTTAGGCTGGTCAGACGACCAACTGGTAGAGGCACTACAGAAATCATTGTCCAAAAAATGACACGGAAGGCACAATTCTCATAGATGGGAAGAAAATATTTTTTACTAATTAGAAATCTACAAAAGGTCAAACACTATTTGATGGGCTCAGATGAACCTTTGGATTGTAAAATAACAGTTAGGGAGTTGTATAACAGTACATGTCATAAAGTACTTAGATTGTGATTAAAGTGACTCATCATTAAATGAACAATCAATAGAACATTTCCCCACCTTGCAATATGCTTCTGCCACAGACCATGTCACCTCATTGCACTTTTAGCTCTCTGTCTACAGATGAACCTTTGTCTAGCTCCAGGCCTATCATGCGCACCAGCTTCACTACCTCTTCTGACCACATATCTGGATTATCCATAGAACAGATTATGACTGTGTCCGAAAATGATTAAGTAATCTTTCTTGGTCAAGGTTGAAACATTCTTGTAAGTTTTTTTTGTGATACACTGATTTATCCACCTTTCCATACTAATGGCAGGCATCAAATATTATCAATGATCCACTGAATTTGAGGTAACTTTATGAAAAACATCAGGAACAACCTAAAAAATTCCAGATCTGCACCAAGCAATCCAAGACCACTAATGGGGGGCAGTGGCTCAAATTGTAGCATTTGGATGGCAGCAATTTACATTTACATTTATTCATTTAGCTGACTTACATTGTTCTACAGTAATTACCAGTGTTACAGTCACTGGAGGCAAGGTGGTTTAAATGTCTTGCCCAAGGACACAATGACAGTATGAACTGTGGGGAGAGCAGGAATCGAACCTACTACCTTCCGGTTGAAGGACGACTGCTCTACCCACTGAGCTACTGCTGCCCAATTTAATTATTTTCCCATTCAGTTGGCTCCACCATTCTTTAAATAAACTCTTTCTTTGACAACTCAAAATTAAGGCATTTTTCAATTACATAGGCCCTAATGAGAAAAATGTTCTTACAAAAGCACTAAATGCACTGTCACTTGCTTTGTCACTTTGATTTTTCACCTGGTGGACGGAGGACACATCCCTGTGACACTAACAATCAGAGGAGTGTATCTTTCCTGGCATTGTTCTAATGTTACTTATTTATTATTTATTAACATTGTCAACACGTTAACTGTGCACCACACCTCATTCATTGTTATACTGGTTATATTTCTACTAGAGTTAAGTACTAGATTTGCTGTTGTTTTGTGTCCTTTGTGCTAGCTAACATGCTAGCAGATGTTTAGCATTTGAATTAGCCCTGATCATACCTCGATTGTTTGTTTGTTACCATTGTCTTACTGGTGGTTAGTTTTATTGTGTTTACAGAGTTTTCCGTTTAACTTGTGGTTAGTACTGCTGTGTGTGAGTGTTACAATTTATCATTGTGAGTTGTCAATAGTTGGCTTGACTTAGTTGTATGTACACTAGCTTAGCTAAGCTATTCTGTGTTGTTGTTGCTTGTGCCAATGGTTTGCCAATCTTGTTCGGTATTACTAGATAGGTTGTCTCTATTAGAGAGACGTCTTTGTGAGTTAGAGCAGCTAGATCAGCATAGACAGGGTTTGGTTACTTTAGTGTTTGGTTTGCATCTGATACTGTCAGGATATCCTGATAGTATCAGATGCAGGTCTGATAGGAGTCCTGCTAGCGATAGCTCCAGTTGCGGCTCAGCTGTTTCTGCAGTTGTTGCAAAGAGTGGGGTTGAGGGCAGATGACCTTCATCCTACTGGACATGGTGCTGCCATTTTGTCTCGTAATATAGACAGGTGCATTCAGTGCATTTGACACAAGGAATCTCAGCAGGTCGCAGGAATTAGAGAACCTGCTAGTCATGATAGTGCGGGTGTGGAACTATATAATGTAGCAGCTTTTAGTTGTCTGGTTAGGCCGTGTTATCCTGATGTCTACTGCCTAAATCTGTTAGATATGGTGAATTTATTTAGTCTTCAAACACATCTGAAAACTCACAGAGTCAGTGACCTAAAAGCATCCTGTCCCCCACTCACATTAGTGGAAACTATCTTGATCTTGTTTTGGCGAATTTGGGGAATTGATGTTTCCCATCTCTACGTCTCCTTTCTTTCATCTGCTGTTTCAGAAGACTCACTGGTGGAATTCAAGATAAGTTATACATTTCCCTCAACTTCCGACAAATGCGTAGTGTCTTCACAAAATTTTAGCGCAGCTGCAATGGAAATGTTTGCCACACGACTGATAGATGTTCTTCCTAATTTAACTCCAACTGGAAACTCAGTTGAGGCCTACACAGAGGAGGTCCATGCTACCCTCTCGGCCATCACCGACTCAGTGGCATCCCTCCGGACAAAGCTCAGACCAACCAGACGACCTACGCCATGGTATAATGAGGAAACGCGGGCTCTGAAACAGGCCTGCAGGAGTTTTGAACGCAAATGGCGCAAGTCAAAAACTAATCTAAATTATCAAAAGTGGTGTTTGTGTGTAAACACCTATAAGCACGTCCTCAGCATGACAAAGACTGCTTATTTTGCATTTGATACAATTGATCATGCTGTGCTAATCAACAGACTAAAAGATGATTTTGCCATCTCTGACTAGAATCTTAGAATCCTATCTGTATGATAGGTCTCATTTTGTCTCTTTTAATAAATCCTTCTCCTCCACGGCACCAGTGAAATTCGGTGTGCCACAAGGGTCTGTGCTTGGTCCCATACTTTTTTCACTATATGTTACACCATTGGGACAAATCATCAGAAGTTATGAATTAAACTTCCACTGTTATGTCGATGATACACAGCAGTATCTACCAATAAAAGCGAAAAATACTACTGACATGCGTCTCGAGGCCTGCCTCATTTAAATTAAAACATGGATGTTTCAAAACTTCCTCAGAACTCAGTTACTCGGATAAAACAGAGCTCTTGTTAATTGGTCCTGCCAGTCATTCACACAAGTTCAACAGTCTTACTGTCTCGATCAACAACTGTGTGTTGGAGCACGGCACCACTGTGAGGAACCTCGGGGTCATTTTTGACCCAACACTATCTCTGCAGCAGCACATTAGTGAGGTCACTAAACTGGGCTTTTTTCACTTGAGGAATATCTCAAAAATTCGCTCCTGTCTCTCTTTAGCTGATGCTGAAATTCTCATTTGTCACATCCAGGCTGGACTACTGCAATGCGTTATTCTCTGGACTGCCTTGGAAAAGTACTCACAGTCTACAAATGGTGCAAAATACAGCCACTAGACATTTAAAAAAGACCAGGAAGTTTGATCACATTACTCCGGTCCTGGCTTCATTACACTGGCTTCTTATTAATGTTAGAGTTGATTTCAAAGTTCTCTTGTTAACATATAAAATCTTTTGTGGACGCGCGCCCTTACCTATCTGACCTTATCACCTGGTATACTCCAGCGCGTACCCTTCACTCTCAGGACACTGGCCTCCTTCAACTTCCTCGAATAAAGAAGTTTGCTGGCTACAGAGCCTTTTCTTATAGAGCCCCATTTTTATGGAAATAGGCTGCCGGTGGAAGTGCGGTGAGCTGACTCTGTTGAGGTTTTCAAAAGCAAACTCAAAACATACTTATTTCACCAAACGTATGGAGACTGATTGATCATAGGGTTAGGTTTACACTGGTTGTAGTTGTAGGTACACACTCAATCACTCATATTATTATTACATCTGCTTATTTTCAGTAGTATTTAGCACTTTTTTCCTTTCTACCTCCTCTTAGGGTGGACGCAAACCTCTGAGCTGCTATTTGATGTGTACCCCCCACCCCCAATCTCATCTCCGAACTCTGCTACAGTATGAGGACCCCCAGCCCATCTGTCATCTACCTTGATGTTGGCGAGATCCCATCCACCTTACACACTCACAGAGTGGACACTGTCAATATAAATGTTTTTTATGTGAATATGTTTGTGTAATTCTAAGTACCGTCCTGGACACATTCCTGCATGGCCTGTCCAACCTGGGAGTGGATCCTTCCTTCTGTGGTTCTCCCTGAGGTTTCTCTTTTTTCACTGCTGTTTTTTTTTTTGGAGTTTTTCCTCACCCTGATGGAAGGTAAAAGGACAGGGGATGTTGTCTAGTGCAGTCTGTTAAGCCCTTTGAGGCGGTTGTTTTTGTGATATTGGGCTATACAAAAATAAATGTCTTGTTTTGTCACTAAAGGATTTTAATAATAAAGAATAATAATAATAATAGTAATAATAATAATAAAGAACATTTAGGACAGTTTCTTAGATATTGTACAGGTTCTGACCTTTTTATGTCTAAAACAATCAAAATCACCTTCACTTACATGAGTTCACTCGACCCCCTGTGGCCCACACCTGTACTGTTTTGCAACGTGGAGTATGGATTATGGATATGATTTTTTATTTATTTAGCCTTTTTGTTTTATACAGCTATAATGTAACTCTTAAAAAAACAATGCAAGATAATCTGTGTCCATTGGTGCATATGCTTGAATGTTTTTGGTGTCCTTTTAATGCACATGATATATTTTTGTGTTTTAAATGTACGTACTATGCATTAGACATTCCATTTTGACACATTTGAGTCTTTGATCTTATAAATGCACTTAACTCTTAAACGCCTTCTCTTAACTCTTAAACGGATTAAGTTGGACCCAAAAAGGCGTTTGTGCACATTCATGACCTGAACACAAAGATAAGTAAATAAAAGGGTTATCTGTAGAAATAGCCCTCTAGCGCCCACCTACAAACTTATAATGGGACCAAAGAATTTAGTTTGTCATAGAGACATGAAATTTGGTACACACATCACTTATGTCATGATGAACATAAAAGCCATTGACAAACACCCACTATCTATAAATGTGTTGCCATAGCAACGGCGCAAATATGTGCAAAAAGTCAAATGGAAGGGAAAATTTTAGTTTGTCGTAGGCAAATGAAACTTGGTACACACATCCAGCATGGGCTAATGAAAATAAAAGCCAATGGGCACACAGTCACCCCTCCCCCCTGATCAGGAACCTCAAAAACAGTCCCCAGTACCCGTTGTCAATCACACAAATTTTCCAATTAAACAGAAAGAACAGACTCACAATGATAACGTCAGCCAGAATAAAATACATAGAACTAAGTTACTCTTACACCTTTGTAGAAGGTTTATCAAAAAAATTCAAGAAGGGCCTCCAAACCTGATTAAATTTCTTTTCTGAACCCCTTAAAACAAATCTAATCTTCTCCAATTTAAGATGGAACTGGACATCTTTGATCCAATGTGACACCGTGGGTGGGGCAGCATCCTTCCATTTCAGAAGGCTCAAGCGTCGAGCCAACAGAGTTGAAAAAACAATGAGCCTTTGACCCCCAGCGGGCAATGCTAAACCCTCAGTGTTGACCCCAAAAAGAAATAATAATGGATTCAGTGTTATTTTGACTACACAAGTACACAAGTCAGTGCTTTACAGATACCACCCCAAAATTGTTGCAATTTTGGACAGAGCCAGAACATGTGTATTAAAGTGGCCTCTGCTGTCTTACACCGATAACAAGTAGGGTCAAGTTGAGGATAAATCTTAGCTAGTTTTGATTTATGAAGATGTACCCGGTGGACCACTTTAAACTGAATAAGACAATGTTTCGCACACATTGAGGATGAATGAATCTTTCTCAAAACGTCATCCCGATCTGATTTATTGATGCTAATTTGTAGATCTTGCTCCCAGGACTTCTTAATAGCAGACATTGATGGGGAGTCTAAACGTGAAATCAAACGTAAGATTGTGGAAATAGCCTTTTTTTTGGTGGGGTTAAAGATCATCACATCATCCATTATGTTGTTAGGAGGTTTGTCAGGGAACCCGGGGATGCAACCTGAGATAAAGTGCCGGACCTATAAATATTTAAAATTTAAAATTAGAAGCTGGTAGATTATATTTATCTTATAAATATAATCTACCAGTTTCTAATTTTTTTTAGATTGCTGAAAGGATGCAAGTTTGTTGTCCAGAAATAAGTTGTTAAAAAGAAAAAATCCCTGCCGCTGCCACCTACGAAACGTGACATCCAGTGTTGATGGTGGAAAGAAATTATTAAATGCGATTGGAGTTAACAAACTCATCCTTAAAAGGCCAAAATGTTTTCAAAACTGAACACATATTTTAATAGAATTTTGAACTAAGTTGCTAATTGTCAGGTTTTTAGATAAGGGAATTGATACACCTATTATAGCCGGCAGCGACAAGGAACCAGAAGAAAGCCTTTCCATCTCCACCCATGCAGGCCCACTGTTGTCCGGGTAGTGCACCCAGAAGGACAAACAACATAAATTGGCAGCCCAGTAATAATATTGAAAATTTGTAAGAGCTAGACCACCATCTTGTTTCAATTTCTGCAAATGTTCTTTATGCAATAAATTTATTTTGCCATTCCAAATAAATTATGAAATTATAGAATCAAGTTTTTTAAAATAAACATTGGGGATGTACATAGGAAGACTTTGAAATAGATACAAGTATTTAGGTAATATTTTTATTAGAACATTTTAATCACATTTACTCTCCCCACAAGTGAAAGGAAGAGAGGTGACCATTTAGACAATTCCTGTTGAATTTTCAATTGCAGTTTAATACAATTTTCTTTAAAAAGGTTAGAAATTTTCCTTGTAACGGTGATACAAAGATAAACAAAACTATGTTATTAACTATGTTAAAACTAGTAATTTTAAAAGGTACAGTAATTTTGGTTAAAACAGAATCCGCTAGATTAAGTGGGAATAATTCACTCTTGTGAACATTTAGTTTATAACCTGACACCTTCCCAAAACTACTCAGAGGATCCATAATATGATGAATAGTTGTTTCAGCCCCAGAGACAAACAGCAGGAGATCATCGGCATAAAGAGATAATTTGTGTTCAGTGCCCAACCTCGAGATGCCGTGAATGGACTGGTTACTTCTTATAGCTATGGCTAATGGTTACAATTGCCAACACAAAAAGGAGGGGACTGAGAGGACAACCCTGACGGGTACCACAGTGTAAACTAAACGGTTTTGAATAAGTGTTGGTGAGCACCATAGCTGAAGGGCATTTGTACAAAAGCCTCACCCAGGATAAAAAGGAACTGCCAAACCCAAATCTAATCAAAGTCTCAAAAAGATATTCCCATTCCACTCTATCGAACGCCTTCTCTGCATCCATGGAGAGAAGGCATTCAGATTCAGTTACACTGGGAGTGTACATGATGTTAAGTAAACGACGGATACTAAAAAAGGAGCGCCAATTTTTAACAAAACCTGTTTGGTCACGAGATACAATGTTAGGCAGAACTCTCTCTAAACGACAAGCCAAGACTTTTGTCAAAATTTTATAGTCACTATTCAAAAGTGAAACTGGCCTGTAAGATCCACATTCTAAGGGGTTTTTATCCTTTTTTAGGAGTAATGCAATGCAGGATTGATTTAGACTATCTGGAAGAGCCCCTCTGTTAAGAGAGTCTGTGTACAATGTGGCCAAGATGGGGGTTAATTTGTCAGAGAATGTTGAATAAAACTCATTCGGCAGACCATCTGGGCCTGGTGACTTGCGAGACTTTAAAGATTTAATTGCATCTCCTGATGCTGTATAGGTGCATCCAAGGCGGAGACCTCACCGAGAGACAAAGTTGGTATATGCAGACCTCTAAAGAAGTCAGAAAGAAGATTAAAATTACAGGTATTATTAGAGATATACAAATCTTTGTAATGGTGCCGAAAAGTATCATTTATCTGCTGCTGGTCAGTAACAATCTCATTATTCCACAATGTCACACCATTGATGGTTTGCTTCGCCCTTGCACCCTTCAATTGCCTTGCCAGAAGCTCGACTTCTTCAAAAGCTGTTACAACTGAGCCATGTGGAGTCTCTGAAGAAACGTCAGAAAACTTGTTGCTCAAAATGAAGTTGACTGAGAATTATCAAAAAATAAATAAAATTCAACTTAAATGTTCAAATTCAGTAATTCCATATGCCCTCAAATTTTGCCTTATTTTATATATATGTTACTCCGATTTTTTAGCAATAAATATTCTATAGAATGTGAAGTAAGTCATATTCTGAGCCAAGCTTCAAACGCTCTTTATATAGATCTTGAGAGGGATTCTGAGAGTCCCTATTATCCAGATCAGCGATTTGTCTTTCCAATTGTTTTTGCTTAGAAACAGAATTCCGTTTTTTTTTAGCCATGAAGGAAATCACCTGACCTCTAAGATAAGCTTTAAGAGCTTCCCAGACCAATGAAATAGGAACATCTGGTGTCAAATTAATTTCTATGAACAGTGAAATGTGGTCAGAGATAAATTTTGTAAAGGTGTCGTCACTTAAAAGAAGAGAGTTAAATCTCCAGAGCCGCCTGGTTGGGAGAACACCGGGTATGCTTAGTTTTAGTAAGAGAGGTGCATGGTCAGATATTATACAATAGGTTGATAATTGCATGACTGAATATTAGTGGTCTAAGCTAATCCAACTTTTCAGCTAATTTAGTAGATTTGGGTGGCATGACGGGACAAGTTGATAGTGCAAACCTATAGAAGGGTCTCAAAGTTGTTTCACATCAAGGTAATCAGTTAGGTAGTTTCAATAAGTTGAACAAAGGCGGGTGGTGGATAAACGCGTCTCTACCCCATGCTCGTCAAACCGGAAGTCCCACACCTTAATAAGCTTTAGACTGGACTCTCTCTACGGCCTCCCCTCCCTTGACCTCCAGAGACTTCAGTATGTTCAGAACTTAGCTGCCCGGTTACTCACCTACACCCGCTCTAGAGAACACATCACCCCCCGTCCTCCAACAGCTCCACTGGCTACCCATTCAGTACCGTATCCACTTTAAGGTCCTCATTACCTACAAAGCCCGCAATAACCTTTCTCCCCATACCACTCAGATCTCCTTCAGCAACATTGCCCCTCCACGTCGTCTCTGATCCTCTGACTAAAATCTCCTCACCCCCATCACCAAATCCAAGCACCATAACTTGGTGGACAGAGCCTTTGCCTACCCTCTGGAACTCCTTCCCTTCACAAATCCAAATCTCTGACTCAATGGAAACAGTTAAAAAGTCACATTTTCAAGAAACCTGTCATAATCTCCTTTGCAATATGTTGTTTTGTTTATTCTTCTGTTGTATGTATTTTATGTATGTGAAGTGTCTTTGTGTCCCCTGAAAAGCACTATATAAATTTAATGTATTATTATTATTATTATTATTAAACCATGGTTACACCTAATCCAAGCGTTCTCTGCAGTCAAAGTAGAAGAGGTTTTCCTACATAAAATGTGAAATACTAATGCAAATGGTAAACTATTCCAAAAAGTCTAAAAAAGGCATAATATACACTCACCTAAAGGATTATTAGGGACACTTGTTGAATTTTTATTAATGAAATAATCTAATCAACCAATCACATGGCAGTTGCTTCAGTGCATTTAGGGGTGTGGTCCTGGTCAAGACAATCTCCTGAACTCCAAACTGAATAACAAAATGGGAAAAGAAAAGGTGATTTAAGCAATTTTGAGCGTGGCATGGTTGTTGGTGCCAGACGGGCCGGTTTGAGTATTTCACAATCTGCACAGTTACTGGTATTTTCACGCACAACCATTTCAACACAGTATTAGTATTGTGTTCCTAATAATCCTTTAGGTGAGTGTATATGATAATATAAGAGATTACCTGAATGATATCAATGAAGCAGAACTGAATAAGTTCCTTGTCTCTATTGAAGTCGCCCGCAGACTACAACTCCATAAACAAGCCCCTCCAGTATTCATTGTTCTGTCTCCGGTAGATCCCCCACCAACTTTCAGTTCTTTGGTTTGCAGTACTTTTTCCTTGAAAAACACCACGTCCATAAACTAAGCCATTTTCGGCCTCTCGTACAAAATGCTGCAATCCATTTACAAGGACATTCTCGGTGCCTAAATTAGATCTTAATAGTTTAAAGCAACCTCCTTTCTCATTAACAGCATTTATAAAGGATGCTGCGACAATCTCCGGCTTACTATAATATATTGAGAAATATACATAATATTGATGGTCCCATACATGTGCTATATAAAATTTGGTCCGGGGAACACTGTAGTGCCGTCTTCTTAAGGCCGATTTAGACTTCGTCGGGTGTACGCCGTAGTGTACGTCGTAGGCTACGCATGTAGACGACGCCGTCGTGAGCATTTATACTTCAGCGTATGTCTGTTTTGCTCTGCAGTACACCGCCGAAACGCTAGTTGACGCGAGCGGGTTCCACTGTGTTTGAAACGACATTTCAGTCACCCCACGGAATTGTGCCATGGCAAAACAACATTGTGTGTCGTGGTCAACCTGGTGTGTAACTTGTATTGGTGTAAGATATAATGCACCAATAAATTACATGAGGGATATTTTTTTAAGTTTGTACTAAACATACAATTGGTCGAACTATGTATAAGATAATGCACCATGTAAAGGTGCAATGGTCTATAATTGTTTACATGAAATAGATGCAAAAGAGCAAACTATACAAATAAATTAACTGTAAGATCTTAATTAACTGTAACCTTAACCATAAAATATGCATACAGCAGGAACCAACATAATTGGTTCAAACTATATACATATATTGTTTGATGCAAAAGATAGTAAAAAACAGGTGCAACGGTCTTGAATTGTAAATTGAAAATAGATGCAAAAGATCAAACACAGACACATCTGCTACTATTAGTTAATGTTTATTTGCAATAACCTTCACACATTTTTTGAAACAGCAGTATTTTTTTTAATAAACAGTGTAAAGTACATACAAATATGGGCATGACAGTGCAATGTATTAATGTGCAATGATCTACAATTATTATCTAAAACAGATGTAAAAGAGAAACTTCACAAATGATGCAAACTACAGTATAACCTGCATGAATTGGTGTGAACAGACAATAAATAAAAAAGATAAAGTGCAAACTATATACAAAAAAATAACTAAAAAAAGCAAAAGTGCAAACTGCAGATACAGTGCATTTCTATATGCATTGCCTGCGCTCTGTGGTCCTCCGGCACCCTCCGCAGCAGATCTGCAACAGTTTGTCCAGTTTGGCCTTGACACAGTTTCTGTTGAGCTCCACCCGCCGTTTCTCCAACTGAGCCTCCAACCGAGCAACTTGCACTTGGACTGAGTCATCTTTTTCTTTTCTCTTTTCAAACCAGTGTGATTATGAAAAAAATAGCTAATAGTATAAGTTATACATAAAAGATGATGCATTCATTGTTAATTCATAGATAGATAGAGCTATAATAACTGCTTATTCATACATTGCAAATGCTAAACTGTTGCATTTGTATTTTCTGTAAGCCAAATAAAATTACAATCTATTATATTACATAATTACAACCCATTACATATAATTACAACCTATTACACATGCTTTTGGACTCACAGGTACAATATTTCTGCAAAAAATCAATACCCGTGTGGTAGCATTGCTAGTTAAGTTAGCTAACCGAAACACAATAGAGGTACATCAAAGGACGTGCATTATTTACCTTATCGTCAAAGTTTGACTCCGTAAGCCGATGTTTGACATGAGGTGCCAGCCAAGATAGGAATATATAAAACGCTGGGTTTTTTTTTCCTCCTGGAATCCCGCTCCTTGTGGCAAGTTTTTAACAAAGACGAACGTACTTGTCTCGAGAGTTCTTCCATCTCTTTATGTACTTCGCTACATCTAAACCGACGTTGGAGATCGCTGTATTTCCTCACTTCTTCAATTAATCGCTCGGTCACTTGATCTATTTCCATGCTGGCTCTTCACTGAATTTCGGAATTTAAAAATGGCGGGCGGTCCAGAGTGCAGAAGATCATTCCGGAAATGCGTAGGAGGAAACGTGATACTACCAAGCCGACCAATCACAGATCCTGCGGTCCGCGTAGTCGCGACGCGTACTTACATTTTGAAGGAGGTGCGCGTCAGGGTACGGCGTAGGGTACACGTCACTGCGTATGCTACACCGTACCTTCTACACGCACCCTACGCAGAAGCATAAATCAGCCTTAAGTCTCCTTGCGCTTCTCTGCACAACATCTTCTGGATCCAAGACAAGCGCAATGTTCTTTCTGCTTGTGTAATCATCAAAAAAGTCATGTGCATCCAAACAAACATTCATTTCGAACATTCTCTCAGGAACTAGTCGATGTGTAAGATAAACTAGGTAACTATGTACCAACGGATCTGACTACACAGGATAGCAACAACGCTCTTGTTGTAAGTCCCAAAAAGCTGCGCCTTGAGCAGATGGGTCAGCTCCGCTGGAGGAGAAGGCTGTGACGGGCTCTCACGGAGGCGAGGTGACGGAGATTAACTTTAAAAGGACGATTAACTTTCAATTAAGGTAAAACAGCTTTTAATTCATTTTATTTAAAAGGAATTAAAACCGTCCGACAGGGGACGAGGAGAAAATAGCCCGCTTATAGTATGTGTTTTTAGTTAAGATCTATTACAACAAAAAGTGAGACTAAAACAAGTAATGTAGTTTAAGCAAACAAACTAACTTTCTTAATACTTATACAGTCTGTGAGAATACTTTAATAAAAAACTATGTGTCACGTTAAAAGAAGAAAAACTGCATTGGATGCAGAAGAATAAAAGTACCTTTTAAATAAATATAAATATTTTCTATAAGCTACATAATGAGTGGTAGCTATTCAGAGGTGTCTCAGTGATACAAACAGATGACGAAACTTAGCACACAGAAGAACAGGGGCCTGTTGCACAAAAGTAGGATAAGGGCTTAAGCCAGGATATCTTGGTGATCCTGGCTCAATTGATCCCTAATCCGGTTGCACTAAAGCTGGATAGGGGGTAGGATGATATGTTATGGTATAAATTACCATGGAGATTTATTCTGTGGAGCTAGCCTGCTCCAGACCAGGCTAAATTCCAGGATCTATTTAATCTCATCCCTAATGTCAGTCAGTAGTCACCACAAATGGAAACAAATAATTCGTTCACTGCTCACTATACATTGTTATCACATAACTAGACCCACTGTCATTATTTAATCATTTGTGATCATTAATTTCAATCATTTTGGATAAATGATGTATAGATGATGTTGCTATCATTAGATAATTTACAGTTTCCCATAGACTATAAGGCTATATATAAAATGATAGAATATAAGGGCCACAGAGGGAAAAAAAGACAAGACATAATATTGTAACCAGTTGTTTTAAAGGAGGACAGTTGTTAAAATGACAGATGTGGGGCATTTCGTGAATTTGTACTTCAGTATGGTTTCATAAACACAGACATGCTGATGTGCCAGAATATGAAGTATCACATTGTCATAACTATCAAAACTGTAAAAAGAATATGTTGCTTTTCTGCAGAAAGAACCAGCCTCATAAATTTATGACTTTATCCTTTTTCCTCAGTGGGGCCCTAGTACTCTGTCATATAAACAAATACACATTCCATATGAATATAAAAACACAATGTGTAACATTATGTTCCTTTATTGAATAAGGACAAAACAAAGCAGGTAAACTATCAGCTCCTTTCGAAACTGAAGTCACAGTGACTCTACAAGATGGAAAGCACAGAATCAAAGCATATTATACAAAATGATACATACACATTCAAAGGTCTGTATATAACACACCCTGCATGTCTGCACACTAAAATAAATGCAGGACAAATCCATACACATCAACTGAACAGACAAATGAATGGATGCAGTAGCCTCCATGCAGCCTTGTATTACACACAGTATACCGCATCATCATCATAAGAGGCCAAATTCATCAAAAAAAATAAATAAATAAATAACGCAACCCAAATAAACCCTATTTCCTCTGCCACAGGAAGATTTTTTTTACCTAAATTGAAAGCACACATACTAACTAAAATAATTCAACACATATTGGTCACTCAGCAGCCGACCACTGTCCACATTGTGGAGGACAGCACAAGAAAATATTTAAGATTTTTTTTTTATATTTTTTTTTTTACAGAAAACAAGACAAAAATACTAAGACAGACATTTTTGCAGTGCAGTGAGCAACCAACCTTGGCTCCTTTGAAAGGCGCTATATAAATTAAAGTGATCATTATTATAGCTCATCTATGTAATCAAGAAAATTTTATTTATATAGCACTTTTCACAATTGTTTCATTCTGTCAAAGCTGCTTTACATTAATAAAAGCAGGGGAAACACAAAAAAAAAACGGTGGACAACATACGCAGAGTACAACGGCTAAGATTAAACCGTACTGAGCGTAGTAACGTAAAATAATAATGAAAGGCTTTAATAATAATTTATCATAGCTTTATTACAGTGTGATGGAGTTACGTTACACAATTTCACTCATATATGCAGTGCATTTCAATAAAAATGTAACCGTTTCATAATTACAGTACAACTGCGTTTTTGGAGATGTGAATTAAATATTTGATTTGTAATTGTGATGTTTCAGCGAAGCGGTGAGTCTGTAATTTTGCACTACTTACGCATTCAGGCGGTCTGCAATACTTTGCCACGCTTTTTCTCTTTGCTTTATCACTGTGGCGGTGTTGCCTTTCTTCTTAATTATATCTTTTACCACCTCGTATGCCTCCATGAGGATTTGTGTTTCCGACAGGGAAAAGTACGCGGCTCTAGTTGCCATGGTAAATCAGTTAATCTGTGATCTGTGGCGGGGTCTATTTGAGTGAGCGCGCACCTATCCAGGATTGGTTTCACCTGGCTTAATGAATCCGTGTCTGCTCATCCTGGCTTGGTCTTTGTGCAACCAATTAAGCCTGGACGCACATGTTTTGGCTTTATTGAGCTCAGCTGAGTCATTTATCCCGGATGTCTTAATTCTACTTTTGTGCAACAGGCCCCAGGAAAAACGTAAACAAATAGCTGAGAAACAAACAAAAAAAAACTTGTCAAGTTACAGAAAATAGAACTCCAGAAACATCAATCAAATG
Source organism: Neodontobutis hainanensis (assembly GCA_024349245.1). Taxonomy (NCBI): domain Eukaryota; kingdom Metazoa; phylum Chordata; class Actinopteri; order Gobiiformes; family Odontobutidae; genus Neodontobutis; species Neodontobutis hainanensis. The sequence goes on along the minus strand of JALDNG010000392.1, from coordinate 119,181 downwards.
TATCCGTCTTTACATGCTTTCTCCTCTCGTCAACGGATGGATGACGACCTTAAGGGCCCCTACAAGGTCCCCCTGCTGTCACAGCACGAGCACCTGCAGGAGCCACAGCTAACACAGCCAACACAGGCTCACCCGCTGCCCCTACCGCTCCCTCTTCAGCCTCTGCCTCGCTCTGCCACGCCATATACCTCCGCCCAACAATCCCGTGATCCATGTCCGGCATTGGCCACACAAAATCAAGCACATACAACAAGGTGTGGTAAGTCATACAATCCATTTCTTACATATTCGACAGGCATAGACACAACTGTTAACGAAACAGAAACATATCCAATGATAGAAATGCCAAACCCTAGAGCTGGACAAGGTCAGCAACCTGCAAAGGTCCAAGTCTACCGACCATGGTCCGAAGTAGATATAAAAGAAGCAACAGCAGATATCCCTCACCCAAAAACAAACACAGGAGAATTTAAAACAATGTTTAAAAGACTGTGTGAAAGTTATCATCTCGATACTCTTGAAGTAGAACTCTCATCACGAGTTATGTTAAAATCTGTTTGGTGTTTAGTAAAAGAAGGCTGGGACCCTATGTTTGAGGCTAAAACAATATTATATAAAGACGGCCAATGGACAGCAAGAGTAGACATGCTCCTAACTACCATTGTTGAACATTATCAAGGGCGCGCTGATTATTCCAAGATTGCTCATTGCAAACAGGAAGACAACGAATCAGTCTTAGTGTAGTTCCAATGATTAAAATAAGTGTTTAACACACAGTGGAATAACACAAGACGATACAGAAACCAGCCTGCACGCTAATCAGCTAAAAAATGCATTTCTCAATGGTACAAAACCTGAAATCCCCCAATTTGTTAAAAAACATCAAATTGGATGGGCCACAACTTCATTAACACAGGTTAAGGAGTGTGCAACACATGCAGAAGAGGTCTTCAAAATTACAAAAAAGGAAAAAGGGTTTTTGAAGCATTTATTATTGATGAACCTGACACTAATGAATATAATGCTTTTTTTCCAAGGACATGTTGCCAGAGGCCGTGGGCACGGAGGTGGACGTGGCAGAGGCGAACAGGAGTGCAAGTGCACCAAATGCGGAGAAAAACACCATTGGGCGAGAGAGTGCACAGACACAGGGGGCCGTCAAATTTGGGGGCCCAGACGAGAGGAGGAGGAGCAAGCATGACTGACCGCACCTAACCAAGGTCATGCAAAAACACACACACACAAAAACCACATATGAGACATGTAGCCACAGTCGGAATATGTTGCAGAAGAGATTCTAACCTTACACAATGCAGATTGCCTCTTGCATTTAGAAGAAAAAACAATGGTTACTCTACAAATAAACGGTCATTCTGTTAAATGTTTATGCGACACCGGAGCATGTCAATAAATCATTTGAAATGAATGCGCGCACAAAAAATTTACACCGCATGCTAACAATGTACTCAGAGTAAAATCTGCCACAGGGCACATAGTTAACAAACCTCTCACATCACCCCTAGAAGTAAAAGATTCTAAAACTGGATCCAAAACTAGAGCTGAATTTGTGATTTCACTTTTATGTCCTGTCAATCTGTTGGGCCGAGACTTATTAAAAGTCCTTAATATAGGTGTAATTCCAACCCCAAGGCATGAAAGCAATAAGAATAACGGGAACACAAATCATAGGAGGTGAAGACGAACACTTTGTGATAGAGAAAACTTGGAATACTGCTATAGCCTTGACCTTATCTCTACTGGCCCTGGTACAGTTAATGAAGAACTGATAGAAAAACAGTGACAGCAGTGGTTCCTCCTGGATCTTGTATACAAAAAACAGACAACCTTAACTGCCTAAGGCTTCATCATAACTACCCAAACAGAAATGACACATATGAAAAAACCTTCTTTAGGAACCCCCAAACACAACTGCTGCTACAACGCTCCATTGGGACGCTCCATTGGGACGCTCCATTGGGACGCTCCATTGGGATGCTCGTGGTAACGCGGCCGTTACAGTGGCACTGCGCGAAGAAGACAAAAAGTTACATTTATGTTGTGGCAGGCCAGTGCTTTTGACTGACACCTGGTGGGGATGCAAACAAAATCGGATGGGTTTTAGCTAAAGCAAATAAACTTAGTGAGACAGTGGAAGGATAAGGGCAATGGAATACAGTACTCACCAAGCCAGGGGGTTTGTCAGAAAAACCTAAACTGGACAACAAACGCATGCAAATCTGTGCACAAAGACATCAGAGTGACTGTTGCTAACAAATGAGGATGAACAAGCCTTAGCAGACGTTTCTAAAAAACTATGCTCTATGGGTCCTGTAGATGTTGGTTTAATAAAAGGGGTGGAACCAATTAAAATCACAATATCCTTTAAAAATGGAGGTTGAAGAGAGCATTGCACCACTAATCAAATCATTACAGGCTTCTGGCGTTATTAGAAAATTTCCTTACTTCCCATGTAATTCACCTTTGTTTCCTGTAAAGAAAGCAGACCCTTCTGCAGGTTGGAGGATGACACAAGACTTGCAGGGTGTTAATAAAGTAGTAATAAAGTAGTAAAGTAGTAATAAAGTAGTAGTAACAAAGTACAGGGCTCCCTTAGTTCCCAATCCACACACATTACTGAATGACCTTAACCAAAAGGCCAAAATTTTTTCCGTCATTGCAAATGCATTTTTCTCAATCCCTGTGCATCCAGACAGCCAATTTTAGTTTGCGTTCCAATACAGACAGCCCTACACTTTTACAAGGACCACTTAAGACTTCTGCCACTCACCAGCAATATATTCGCAAGTAACAACAGCAAACCTGGCCAAATTTAACCCTCCAAATGGAAGCCAGATAATTGTGTACGTTGATGACATACTGGTAGCCTCTGAAACAGAGCAGCAGTGCAAAGCTGACACAATAGCTCTACTTAGATATCTAGCACAGCAAGGTCACAAAGCAAGTGAAAACAAACTGCAGCTGTGGAAGAAACAAGTTAAATATCTGGACTATCACTCACTCACAAGGGAAAACATTTAGACGAAAGCAGAAAAACTGCAATCCTTCAAGCCCCAAAACCTCTGACAAAAAAACAAATGATGTCATTTCTTGGCATAACTAACTTTTGTAGACAGTGGGTACCTAACTACGCTGAAATGACACAACCATTGTTGGCCTTAATCTATGATGTTCCTATGGCAATGATAAGATAAAATTCAATGGACTGCAGAAGCAGACACGGCCTTCACTAACATAAAATCAATCTTAGTTAGCTCATCAGTCTTGGCCCTCCCTAACTACTCAAAACCGTTCATTCAAACAAGTGTTAAAGAAACGGCTTTATGACTAGTGTTCTCACCCAGCCCTTTGGAGATAAACTACGACCCGTAGCTTACTATTCCCCTATCTCACGGGCCATGGCTCCATGCCTACAGGCCGTTCAAGCAGCAGCTCTGGCAATCCAGAGCTCAGCCACACTTGTCCTATTTCATACACTAACACCTCATTTTAGAAACAAAGTTATCTCTGAGCTGTCACGATTGTTTTCCATACAAATTAAATATTTTCCCAGCTATCATCCACAATCCACGGGTAAAATTGAATGGCTAAATGGGACTAATAAAACCAAACTCAGAAAGACAATGGAAATCTTGGGTTGACTGTCTCCCCCTGGTGATGTTGAGCTTACATATACAGCCAAGCTCCAAAGGGCTCTCACCCTATGAAATACTCTATGGCCGACCTTACAGACCCCCCACAAAACAGTTAAAAGGAGATGACACAGAAGCAACTGAACATATTGCAGAATACATGGTTAGAGCGATCATCCTTCAACCGGAAGGTAGGCGGTTCGATTCCCGCTCTCCCCACAGTTTATACTGTCATTGTGTCCTTGGGCAAGACACTTAACCCACCTTGCCTCCAGTGGCTGTAACACTGGTAATTACTGTAGAACAATGTAAGCCGCTTTGGATAAAAGCGTCAGCAAAATCAATAAATGTAGAAAATGTAAAATGCAGAAAAACTATGTCTACAGTTTCTTCCCCCACAGACCCAGTTGAGCCAGAGACTACGTTTGTTCAACCAGGCGACTGGGTTTTCATCAAGGTCCTGAAACGAAAAAAATGGTCCTTGCCATGTTGGGAGGGACCATATTAGGTCTTGCTGTCAACTCCAAGCGCTGTGAGGATTGCTGAAAGAGGAACTTGGGTACGTCTGACCCACTTCAAAAGAGCCAGCATTCCCACGAAGAGATAAGTAACAAAATTAACAAGTGGTCACCATGCCAGACCAACTCTGGCACCCTTTTAGACTCAGAGGTTGTGGAATAAGAGGCACTCTCTGCATATTATTAGTTATATCCATCATAATAAATGTACCAGTAACCTGGCATTTCAAAACTAGGTCTTCAAACCATGTCTACAGTAACCACAAAAGAATTAAAAGAGCTATGTTAAACGAATGGAAAACAAAGAACCAGGAGTCAAACACAATACCTACTATAAGATGTGTGGCAAACACCAAATGTGCTGCTCAGATAGACCTCTGCTCTGTTCTAGGCTGTGGGAATGACCAAAAGACACAGTGGGCAGGGGTGGAGAAGTATATTTGCGTAACTACAGGTAACTGCATGCAAGGGGCATCCATCTGGGGAACAATGGCATTGTCAAAAGGGTGCACATGTGACACCTGGGGACATGTGATTGCAAACACAAGACTGGGGGTTCAAGCCTAGGCCAATTGCTGCCCCCAACCTGAATATGAATTATCAATAACAGAAATGGTTGCCCCTCCTTCCTGTGAAATGTTCCAATGCAATCCACTAATATTCTCTCTGAAAAGACCTCGGGTGGGTTATTCAAACATTTATGTTTTAGGGACCTATGTTACGGGACCCTTTAGGTTTATTCGAAATAAAAGTAACAGAATATGCTGACATAACCACCAAGACAGATGGAAACAAAACCTCACCCGTACTAACCTTGAATGTGGAGACAGTCCAGCAGACCATTTCTGTGGAAACAGGCTATGGTGGGTAACAATAAAAAAAATGTTGATTGGATTAACTTAGGGGTGCAACTAACGATTCTTCTAATAATCGATTAATCTGTCAAATTAATCGATGAATCCAGGAAAAAACAAAAAACAAGAAAAACATTTCCGATTTCCAACCCTTTATTCAAAAACAGAACCAAAAAATCTTTAGAAAGTGCACAAACATGTTGCTCCTTGAACACCCCTGTGCTGTTATAATAGTAATAAAATAAAATAAAAATGGGCTAACACAAAAAACATACACATTTATGTTTTACATCTGCCAAATATAAAGACTTTTTTTTAATAAAGTGCCAACTGAGTTGCCAGAACAATAAATAATTTATAAAAAATAAAGAACAATACAAATCAGAAAATTTAAAAGGATTTGTTTGAATGTCAGAACTTGTTCACTACACTACACTGCAGACGCACACACTCGCAGATGCAGACACTCTCACACTGACACACACACACACACACACACACTCTCTCTCTCTCAGTCCTTTTGTTCAGACACTTTGCATTTCAATGCAAAAATGTGACCATGGCCATTACTACTGTTATTAACGAGCTAATGCTAACTTGTCATGCTTGTCAAGCTGGATAACAAGTAAACACCAGCAACAGGGACATTACGTTCCCCACTTCAATATGGAACAAAAGTAGGATGCTGGATCATTGCTGTGGTGTTCCCGTGCCATGCCATGTCTGTTTTAGTGTGAAATGCTCCCACACCTTGGATGACTTGGGGCGCACGGATTTCTCTGCTTCTGCCATGTATCTTTCCAATACTTCCGCTTTTTTTTTTTTTTTTTTACAGAATAATCAAACGTCACTGCATCGCGCAACACAATGAATCGATTATTAAATTTGTTGCCAACTCTTTTAGTAATCGATTTTAATCGATTTAATTGATTTGTTGTTTGCTGCCCTAGATTAACTACATTTACTACACCCAACAAAGATTAATTAATTACATCAGAGAGGCCGTGGCTGGCCTAGCAGAACAGTTGGACAAAACTAGTCTTATGGCCTGGCAAAACAGAATGGCGCTGGACATGCTCTTAGCTGAAAGAGGTGGGGTCTGCAAAATTTTTGGACAAGTCTGCTGCACTTTTATCCCAAACAACACAGCTCCTCATGGCAGCGTGACCAGAGCTTTGAGGGACTCCTTTGAGGGACTCCTGGCAGAGGAGCTGTCCAAACATTCTGGTATCAACGGCTCAATCTCATCCTGGTTTGACAATATGTTCGGAAAATGGAGTAGAATTTTACAACAGATTTTACCTGTGATCACAGGTAAAATCTGTTGCATTATTTATAAAAATAATCTCTTGCATCTCTTGTTGCAAGAGATTGCAACAAGAGATATTGTTGCAATATCTTGTCAACATGCTTAAGAGAAGTGATTTTGACATCTGAACTGTAACATCCTTATGTGACATTGTGTTGATCAAGCTGGGTCAGACACCAGATAAATTCAGATATATTCTTCGGTGGCGTCAGGCAAATCAGTGACACAACACCTAAACTAATCTTCAAGGATGTGCTGTTTTCCAACATGGGCGTTCACAATCATATATAAACTGTCTGTATGTAATGCTTGTTGAACCATTTCATGCTGTACTACCAAAATGCAGTATAAAGTGTTCCTCTTGCAAGATAATAAACTGTGATCATCTATTCCAAATTCCAAGTTGGGCTGTCTCCGTCGTCTCAATTCTTGCCAAACCTAATAACTCTTATCGTCTTTGCAGCACTACTCACATTTATTACATTTACATTTTTTCATTTAGCTGACACTTTTATCCAAAGCAACTTACATTGTTCTTTTATGTTATTGAAAAAAAATTATTAATAAAGACACTTTTTACAAGTTATTAACTCTGTGCACTTAAATACAAAGTGTATAAATTATGTCAGATTTAGGATCTTGGACAAGATAAATGTCCGACTTTTCTTATTTTTTGTGTGTTTTTCATTTTTTCTGCAGTGCACAAATGCCATGCACTGCTAACATACATCAGACAGGCATTATTGGACATCGACAACTCACGAAACTTTGATTTTAGTGGTTCTATTCCGCTGGAACTACAACTCATTGTTCGCCCAGAGTCACCACCGAAACTACCCCGGGGACCACGAAGCACTGGTCTCGAGTGAGTTCGCTGACCCCAGGAGAGTGCTTAGGAGATGGCGAGAGAGGAGGTCTTCATTCTAGACTAAAAGCTTGCCCTTGCCGACCACCACTACCCAGCCTCCTGCTAGCGAATGTGCGGTCTCTAGAAAAACAAACTGGACGAGCTACGAGCCAGGATTACAACCCATCGGGAAATTAGAGAGTGCTGCGCCCTAATTTTCACTGAGACCTGGCTCTCAAACAAAGTCCCAGAGAACGCCATTCAGCTACAGACTCATTCGGTTCACCGAGGCGATCGAACGGCCGCGTCCGGTAAGACTAAAGGGGGAGGCAAGTGTGTGTTTGTAAACAACTCGTGGTGCGAAGATATATGGACTATTGACGTGCACTGCTCACCAGATGTGGAGTTTTTACTGCTGCAGTGCCGTCCTTATTATCTACCGAGGGAATTTACTGCTGTGTTTTTGGCCGCTGTTTACATCCCCCAACTCCAACTCCGCGGCAGCACTTGGTAAACTCCATGACGCCATCAGTGCGCTAGAAACGGCTCCTCCTGATGCTGTTTTTATTGTTGCTGGTGACTTCAACCAGTGTTGTTTGCGGACTGTAATCCCTAAATACCACCAGGATGTTGACATTCCCAACCGTGATAAAAACACCCTCGACCACGTCTACAGCAACATACGTGGTGCATACAGGGCTGCATCCCGCCCCCACTTCGGACACTCGGACCACATTTCTTTGTTCCTGTACCCTGCTTACGGACAAAGACTGAAACAAGCACACCCTGTCATCGAACAGATTAAACTCTGGACCCCGGAAAGCGAGACCACCCTGCAGGACTGTTTTTCGCTGACAGAATGGGATGTGTTTAAAGCTGCAGCCACTGTGGAGGACTCTTCCGTCAGCGTACAGGACTATGCTGAGTATGTAACTGGCTACATCAGCACTTGTGTTGATAACATCGTGCCCACCATACGAATCAGGAAGTTTCCCAACCAGAAGCCCTGGATAAACAGTCAGGTACGTCACATGCTGCGTGCTCGCTCTCTTGCATTTAGATCAGGCAATGAGAGCGAGTACAAAGCTGCGAAGTATGGACTGAGAAAAGCCATTGCAGCGGTTAAGAGGCAGTATAGAGAGAAGCTGGACAGCTTCTACTCTACTGCTGATTCAGGGCGGATGTGGCAAGGCCTGCAGCACATCACAGACTACAGGACCACCACCAACATCAGCGGCTCAACAGACAGACTGCTTGATGACCTCAACAATTTCTACGCCCGCTTTGAGGCCCCCAGCGACACTGCAGAAGGGGACCTCACACACACCTGGATCACCCAACCCCCCTCCACCAACCATCACATCAACTCAGGTACGCAAAACTCTGAGGAAGATCATCCCCCGCAAAGCAGCAGGACCAGACAACATTGCTGGGCGGGCTCTCAGAGCATGTGCCAACGAGCTGGTTGATGTTCTCACCTCCATCTTCAACCTCTCCCTCAGTCAGCGCATTGTACCCTCGTGTTTCAAGAACACGACCATCATCCCCCTGCCCAAGAAGAACCCACCCACCTGCCTGAAAGACTACAGGCCAGTGGCACTCACTCCAATCATTATGAAGTGCTTTGAGAGAGTGGTGCTGGCCCACATTCAGAGCAGCATAGCAGACACCATTGACCCCCTGCAGTATGCCTACCGGCCCAACAGGTCCACCTCGGATGCCATCGCTGCTGCAGTCCACTATTCCCTCTCTCACCTGGAAAACAAGGACTCATACCTACGGATACTTTTCATAGATTACAACTCCGCCTTCAACACGGTCATCCCACACAAACTCACCCACAAACTGTCCATACTTGGTTTGCACCCCACCCTCTGTGACTGGCTCCTAGATTTCCTGACTGGCAGGCCTCAGTCTGTCAGGATTGGAAGTAGGACTTCAGCCAGCGCCATAACGAACATTGGCACCCCACAGGGCTGCGTACTCAGCCCATCCTCTACTCCCTGTACACCTACGACTGTGTCGCCTCCCACAAGGACAGTATCATCCTGAAGTTCGCAGATGACACCGCAGTGATAGGACGTATCGCTGGCGGTGACGAGGCAGCTTACAGGGGGAGGTGGCCAGTCTGGTGTCATGGTGTGAAGAAAACAACCTCACCCTCAACACAGACAAGACAAAGGAGATGATAGTGGACATGAGGAAGGGGAGGAGAACGCCTCAGCCACTGTTCATCCGGGAGCTTGAAGTGGAGAGGGTGAGCAGCTTTAAATACTTGGGTGTCCACATCAATGAGGACCTCACTTGGACACCTCACATCACGCAGCTGGTCAGGAAGGCTCAACAGCGGCTGTATTTTCTGAGGAGGCTGAGGAGGTTTGGCATGACGCCGAAGATCCTCAGCAACTTCTACCGCTGCACCATTGAGAGTGTCCTGACCAGCTGCATCAATGTGTGGTACGGCAGCACTTCTGTCAAGGGCCGCAAATGCCTGCAGAGAGTGGTGAAGACTGCGCAGAAGATCTCCAGGACTCCACTGCCCTCTCTGCAGAGCATCTACCACCGTAGAGTCCACAGTAGAGCTGCCTCCATCCTCAATGACCCCTCCCACCCCAACATGGTCTGTTCACACTTCTACCCTCAGGACGGAGGTACAGAAGTGTGAAATGCAGGACTACCAGACTGAAGAACTCTTTCTTTCCCTCTGCTATAAGACTCCTAAACAGTGGATAGGAGTCTACAAAAACTGTTTATATTTTTGCACTACCACACTGTACACTATCAGAACTGCACTACCTCACTTTACTACTTCACTCTTTTGCCCTTTATATTGCTCTTTTTATTATAACATTTCTCTTTTTATTATATATTGCTCTTTTCATTATTTTTATATATTTATCTTATTTCTTAGTTACATACATGTGTGACATTTATTGTGGAAGGCAAAGTAAGAATCTCATTGTACAGGGAAACATGCTTTCTGTCTGTATATATGACAATAAACACTTTGAATTTGAATTTGAATTTGAAAGACAGTTTATATTTGCCTTCAAACCTAGAAGCACATAAATCAATGGAGATTTGATTGAGTTGAAATTTATTTAAAAGAAGCTGAAGTTGTAGATGAACCAGGATGTGATGTCAGATAGAGATGAGGAAGACGAGGCTGGGTTATGTCAGCTGTGCGAACCTGGTGGTGGACACCGAAAGTAAGGTATGCCGTCAAGCTCAACAAGGAGACCTACCGAGCTTGGTTGGCTCATGGGACTCCTGAGGCAGCTGATAGGTACATGCAGGTCAAGCGGACAAGTCTTCCACTGAGGAAGCAGAGGCCGAAGGCTCAGAGGTGGACTCGTCCATCACCCAAGCCAAAGTCACTGAGGTAGTTGGGAAGCTCCTCATTCACTCCTGCTGCAAGACACCAGGAGTGGATGAGCTACACCATAAGTATCTCATCCACTCAAGTCTCTGGATGTTGTAGGGCTGTCTTGGTTGCCACACCTCTGCAACATTGTGTGGCGGTTGGGGACAGTACCTCTGGACTGGCAGACCGGTGTGGTTGTCACTCTTTTCAAGAAGGGGCACCGGAGGGTGTGTTCCAACTACGGAGGGATCACACTCCTCAGCCTCCCCGGTAAAGTCTATGCCAGGGTACTGGAGAGGAGAATGCGGCCGATAGTTAATCCTCGGATTCAGGAGGAACAATGCGGTTTTCGTCCCGGTCGTATAACACTGTATTAGCACTATACCCTCTCAAGGGTGCTGGAGGGTTTATGGGAGCCCAACCAGACCTCATGTGTTTTGTGGCACTGAAGAAGGCATCCGACTGTGTCCCTTGTGCTGCCCTGTGGGGGGGGTGCTCTGAGAGTATGGGGTCCTGTACAACTGGAGCAGGAGCTTGGTTCACATTGCCGCCAGTAAGTCAGACCTGATCCCGGTGCATGTTGGACTCTGGCAGGGCTGCCCTTTGTCACCGGTCCTGTTCATTATCTTTATGTAAGACAAAGCTCTCTATTTACCGTTCCTACTCTCACCTATAGTCATGAGCTTTGGGACATGACCGAAACACCAAAAATCCGGATACAAGCGGCCCGAGATGAGCTTTCTCTGCAGGGTGGCGGGGCGCTCCCTTAGAGATAGGGTTAGGAGCTTGGTCACTCTGGAGGAGCTCAAAGTAGAGCAGCTGCTCCTCCACATCTAGAGGAGCCAGCTGAGGTGGCTCGGGCATCTTTTTTGGATGCCTCTTGGACACCTCGCTAGGGACGTGTTCCGGGCATTCCCACTGAGAGGAGACCCCGGTGAAGACCTAGGACACGCTGGAGGGATTGATTCTCTCGGCTGGTCTGGGAACGCCTTGGTATCCCCACGGAAGAGCTGGAGAAAGTTTCCAGGGAGAGGGAAGTCTGGGCGTCTCTGCTTAGACTGCTGCCCCCGCGACCCGGCCCGGGATAAGCGGTAGAAGATGGATGGACGAATTGAAGCTACCAGGAACCCATTGTCCTCCAGTGCTGCCATATTCGACAACTGCAACCTACCTGGAGTGTCAAGAAATACGAGGTGTTCAGTTCTCAGAGACATGGCCAAGGTAAGAAAGACTGTAACCAAACCAGCTCTGAAAAAGACACATAAGTTGAAACATCAAGAATGAGCCAAGAAATATCTGAAGAAAGATTTTTCAAAGGCTTTGTGGACTGATGAGATGAGAGTGACTCTTGACAGACCAGATGGATGGGCCTGTGGTTGGATCATTAACGGACACAGAGCTCCACTTTGACTCAGATGCCAGCAAGGTGGAGGTAGGGTACTGGTATGGGCAGGTACTATTAAAGATGAGCTAGTTGTACCTTTTTGGGTTGAAAAGGGACTCATAATCAACTCTCAGACCTACTGCCAATTTTTGGAAGGCACTTTCTTCAAGCAGTGGTACAGGAAAAAGTCTGCATCTTTCAAGAATACTTGAAAAACTGAAATGGCCCCCTTCTTCACCTGACTTAAACCCTATTTGGAACCTTTGAGCTTAAAAAGGACATTTACAGTGAAGGTAAACAGTACACCTCTCTGAACAGTGTCTGGGAGGCTGTGGTTGCGGCTGCACAAAAAGTTGATTCTGACCAGATCAAGAAACTGACTAACTCCGTGAATGGAAGGCTTGTGGCTGTTATCTAAAAGAAGGGTGGTTAAGGGTGGTCAGTGAGTTTTATTTTTATTTTTAATTTTTTTTAAAGAAATGTTTATTTGTAAAGTTTGGGTTTGTTTATTATTCTCACTTTAACAGGTGAAAATAAACTAGTGCGATGAGAAAATCTTTGTTTTTCATTTAGTTGCACAATAATTCTGCACACTATTAGTATAGCCTAATAATACATACATGTAGATATTAGAAAGCCAAAACTTCACTTTTACTATTAAATGTTCAGGTTTGAGGATTTAACATTTTGGATTGACCAAGAGCACCGTAGTTGTACAATAACAACATTAATCCTCAAAAATAGAACTTGCCTAATAATTGTGCACACAGTGTATACAACCAGGCACAGCAGTGATTTTTTTTTTTTTTCCTTCAACGTCTTTGAGCCAGAGCTCACAGAACAATTTAGTCCCTAATCCTAAAAAGAAACTGTTGATTATGCTGACATCTTGAAACTGTATGTGTGGGGAATATTGAAATTTTGGTCCAGTTATTTTATTTGTATGTGTTTGTATATTGTATTGTATATTTGTATGATTAGGTTTATATTTTATAAGGCATTTGGTCTTCAAACCCTTCCCTGCACATTCTTCATTCTTTTACCCTATTGACATTTATGTCAAATTTAGTTTTTTTACTGTGCAAATTAATCAAATCATAAATTTTCATAGTAATTGTATATTATATATTATGCTCTCACTCCTGCTCCAGTTTATATGCTTATCCACATTTAATGTCTTTATCTGTATATCCTATTGGCGCCAGGCTAATCCAGACAAGACATGAGGACAAGAGACAAGAGATCACTTTGCAGTACATCTAATCACTGTTCAGGGACACTCTGTTCTGTATGGCATATACACGTAAACTTATTCACATCAATGACTGACATAGCCTGGAGCTGAGAGGCGGGCATAATGTACACTATAAAAACTTCATGTTCTGTAAACATGTTAAGCAAAATCCCCATGTACCATTGTTGCATGTGTCTGATTTTTTTCATTCTTGCAAGAATTAAACCGGTCTTCCATTCCAAAATTTACCATGTAGCTTACAGTATCCGTCGTCTCGTTTGTGATCTGAACTGAATACTTATTTTAACATTTTGGCGCACCAACGTGAGACCCCAATATTCTAGCTATACAGTTAAATTCCTTCTGTAGTCCTTGATAGACAAGAAATAAGTACAGGGTATATACAGCAATCCTTAAGTTAAATTTACTACTTTTTAATACCTTTTTTACTACCTTCAGAATATTTTTTAAAACCATCACAACACTGAATTTCAAGTGTTAATCATCGACCTTTCTTTTATTTACACAGATTTTGACATATATAACATACAAAAAAGAATAGATTTAGAGACTGATGTTGACAACATATTGAACATTTATTTCACTTAGTGAATAAAAATAAAACAAAATAAAACAAACTAGTTCCTTAGTTCCATATATAAATGCATGCCATTCCAGCACACTGGCTGGTATTCATTGCAAGTTGATGCATTACAAACGGGCATCTTCAATGAACTGTTCCGGATTCACAAACTGGCATCTTCTATGAACTGTGAACTATTGTTTGCACTTGTGCTATAGGCCTAATATGAACTTAAGGGCATAAAATCCTATGGCAAGTGCCTTAATTCCATTGTTGGCATCATTTTCAAGGATGGCACATACTTCGTCCAGGACTCTGCGTTGCTTCTTGAGCTCCTGTAGTTCGTCCTCTGCGGCCTTCCTTTTCTGTGTTTGAGCATCACTCTCCCTCTTTTTACGCTCTTGCTCCAGATAGAGCCTGTACTGGGACCTTGCTGAGGCCACAGAAGCAAGCAGGTCCTTGGTTAAAGGCACCTTGAGGACACCACCACAGCTACTGACATTGTCACAGATTAACCTCAGTGCCTCCAAGGATTCACCAAGAAGGTTACAGGTTTCAACCTTCTTGTTGAAACCTGTAACCTCTCCACGGTGGATTGTCCATGTGATAGAAGTAAAACGCTCTGGCAGAATCTCAACAGGTAAGATGGGCTGAGGGTCAAGTGTAGAAACACATCCACACGTTGCTTGAAAGGCTGGAAAGAGCGGAATTTTTCATCTCTGCCCTCAAGAGACAGCAATGATGTAAACTGCTGAAGGATTACATCATCTACAACATAGACAAAGAAATTAAGGTATTTTTTTAAATTAATTAATACAGTAGGTTATTTTAATTAATACAGTAGGTCATTTAAATTTATTATTTGGCAGTACATACATCACATCATGTTATAACATCTAAGTAGAGCTAGGAATGTTTGCACTATTACTTTCATCTGTCTGATGCACCAATTGGGATCTCTGTGAAGGGTCCAAGCATGCAATCTACTTGACCACTTGGAATTTCAGGGGGCTCTTCTCCTGTAGCTTTACAACAACCAGGCCATGCAAACATTGCATTTACAGATTAACCAACATCATCCTATAATATACAAAATCTTTGTGAATGAATAATTTTTCAAATGAGGGTTATATTAAAAAAGAACTAACCTTTATGTGATGCAACAAATCTTCGGCCATTCCAAGTCCCAAAAACTGAGATCCAAAGTATCTGGATTGGACAGGGTCATCCTCCCAGTATCGAACATGGATGTAAAGTTGTTTTTTCTTTGACACCTGATTGAGGCTCTCATCAAACATCAACACGAATGGCCCAGCCTTGTTGATGCCATCCACAAGCTGTTATTTAAAGACCGATGCTAATCCAAATCTGATGATGTACCCAGTTTTGTCTTTACCACACGTGAATGACTTTGCGATGTCAGAGTCAGGAAATATTTCTTTAAACAGCTCCGAAATTCCTTCATTGGAGTTCAATGAGTGGTGATTAACACTCTGTGTGTTCAGACACCACAGAGCCTCCGCGTGCAGTGTTGGTGTGGTGCCCATGACCACCCAGAGGTCAGACGTTGCTGAAGCCATACCTTTTGGCCAGTAGGCCTACAGTGGCACTAATTTGTGGCGGTGGTGGTGGAGGTGCAGCCACGCAGACAGCTGAGATTGGTAGAATTAACTGCTCTCTCAGAGCACAC
This sequence comes from Neodontobutis hainanensis, assembly GCA_024349245.1. Taxonomy (NCBI): domain Eukaryota; kingdom Metazoa; phylum Chordata; class Actinopteri; order Gobiiformes; family Odontobutidae; genus Neodontobutis; species Neodontobutis hainanensis. Next base: position 103,748 of record JALDNG010000392.1, on the reverse strand, counting down.
ATTCCATTTTTATGTTTAGTGGATTGCATATGCGACCGAAGTGCATTAGCTCCTATTCAGTTGACATTGATGTTTTTTTTACAAACCGAACAATAAGCCTGTTATTCCCTACTACAGGCCTGAGCCAGTCCTTAAACGCTGGGTCGTTAACCCAACTATTAGAACACTTGGATTTGCCCATGAAGACGGCGATGGTTGTCCAGTCGTTGAAGATATGCCTTGAAGCAAGTCTAAAATAAAACCAAAGCCAGCCACTTCTGTTGAGCGCGCAGTGTTTTGAGATGATGCCGAACGACTACTGAATATGACGTCAGCATCAAACATACATTGAGACGGAGACGAAAGATCTTTGATTATGTGCCAAGATATGCTAAAGCCCATATTAAAACAAACTAACGCGAACACAGATAGAATTTCAATCAGAATAGGACACCTGATAGTCTGAAAAAATACCTAATTTGGGAAAAAAATAATACCTATGAGACCACATTTTACACTTTTAATGGCCTTAAATTTGACAATTTAGATTTATCACTTTTTAATACTTTTTAAAACCCTGCGGACACCCTGAATTATGGATGAGACTTACCCGCACCACAGCGCACCTCCACCTCCACCGTGTGCACTCTCTGTCCCAGGTAGCTCCAGGCCGAGACAATGTATTTCCCAGCATGCTCTCTGCTGGAGCGTGTGGGCGGGGTAATCACCTGTCCATCTCTGATCCAGGTGACTGATGGTGACGGGTTTCCTCTGACCTCACAGCTGAGCCGCTGGCCCTCGGTCAGCTGTACTTTATCTGCACACATGATTTGAGGTCCAACTGCGAAGGAAGAGAAGAGCTCCGTGTCAGAACATCTGCTTACACACACTAAACATGCTATTTTCATACTTTTCATTGTTTTTTTTTTCCATAGCAAACAGAACCACTAGTCTGCCAGAACTTCAATCAATCAAAAAACATTATTAATAAACATTATTACAAATTACAAATAGTTTTTAAAGCACATTTACACAATAAAAACAGAGCAGTGACACAGTGCCACTAAGTGCAAAAAGCCATTCTGAATAAGTGGGTCTTAAGTTTGTCTTTAAACAGAGGTAGGTCAGTGATGGAACGTAACTCAATGGGCAAAAAGTTCAGGAGTTTAGGAGAAATAAAAAGGTGCCATGCCCGTGAGTGCATTAAAAACAAACTAAGACATTAACATTAAGATTTTTAAATTAATTCTAAACTGGACAGGGAGACAGTGAAGGGAGTACAAGACAGGTGTGATATGCTCATGTTTACGACTGTTTGTTAGCGGACAGGCAGCAGTGTTTTGCACAAGCTGCAATTGGTGAAGACAAGTTTGGTTAACTCCCACATAGAGCGCATTGCAGTAATCTGTGCAGGAGCTAACAAAAGCATATAGAGCTTTCTCCATGTCAACGCGAATCAAGAAGGGTTTAACCTTTGATAGGAGGCGAAGCTGAAAAAAGCTTGTCCAAACCACAGAATCTATTTGTTTGTTAAATGTTAGAGTGATGTCTAGCTTCACCCCCAGATTTCTGACCACAAGGTTAAGATGCCAAGCAACAGGACAAGGAGCTGAGACACTGGGCGGGTTGGACGTGCCAAACATGCATTCAGTTTTATCCTTATTCAAACAGAGAAAATTCTGAGTCACAATTTGATGTCATCTAAACATCTGTTGATGGATTCAAGAACACATGGTTAATGCTAACCCATGTGTAGCATTAACATTCTGTACACTACCCAGGTCTTAGAAAATATGTCTCAATCAAGACAAACCAAAACATAAAATAAAATGGAATAAAACCAGCTGTTAATGAACATAGAGACCAGACTCACAACCTGCTCACATTACTTTTACAAAACAAGATGGTATTCATTCTCAATTGAAAAGTACTTCATTATTATCTTCTATAAATATATTCTTGAGGATCAGCCCAGAGTTTTTACACTTGAATGTGCAGTAGATTCTTTTAGAAAAGATTTCACTCTGAAATTATTTTACTCACAGAGCACAGTGGCAGTCATGCTGTGTGACCTAACCACTGGAGGGGGCTGTGGTCCTGTATGTCCCAGCTCTAGTCTGGCCTCACAACAGAACTGGGCTCCATGGTCCTCTCTGCTGGCCCTGTAGTCCATTCTGAAGCTCTCAGTTACTGGACTCTTCCAACTGCTGTTACTGCTCTGTTCCTGAAGAACAACCTGGTCTTTATAAAAGACCACAGTCAGATTCTGAACCGGAGCCACTTCCGTCACTTCACACTGTACAGAGTACAGGTGGTCCTCCTTTAAGGGCCCCGAGTGGTTCCTGAAGCTCACAGACACACTCTCTGGAGGCTCTGTGGACACATACGATCAGAAGGAACTATTCATTCATTCATTTCACATCATTCACAGTCAATACCTACTGTAGACTGTTACAGGTAAATTGCGTTGACACTGGCCTCCTTCATCAGACAGAGCATAGCAAATGGGCTTGATGCTCCAGTTTGTTATCCTGTCTTCCTTCCAGACTAGAAAACGACCCATGACGTGGGCAGGCGCCGACTAAGATGTTACAATCACACATCTAAACAGATCAGTCTCCATACCAAAAAAAACAAAATAAAACACATAAAATAAGTTCTATAATTCCATAAAAGTCATAAATTACCGGTAAATTCTCCCAGCCCAGGACAGAGACATTTATCTTTGTGTAAGAGCAGTTTACTGTGACTGGATCTCCAAACCTACAGGAGATGGAAATAAGAATTTTGTTCATTACTGTATTATTCAAAAAATGTCTTAAGGTAATAGAAGCATAAAGAGTCATAAATCTCTTTAAAGTGTAAAGTGAGTGTGATGCACCTGTGGAGCTGACTGTTGATGAAGGATTTGCCAATTTATCCTCAGACTGTTTATCCTTAGTCTTGTTTTAAAACTCTCTGCTAAAAGCTTCAGATTGGAGCATTGTTGATAAGGCTCTTAACAGACAAACATAAAGCTGTTCGTTTCAAGCTGTGTTCTGGTACTGTTCCAAAATATCAAATGTTGTTTTGTGCAATGTCAGCAATGCCCCAGCTTCTTTTAAAAAGGACATCCACCAAAAAATATATTCTACTAGGTTAATAACAACACCCGTATGTGTTGAATGTTCTTGGATATTTAAGCTCTTTAATTGTTTGATTTCATGTTCACTTGACATTTCTTTTATCTGTATTGCTCATGTGATTTGAAGAAATGTGCTCTGTAATAACTCGATTGAACCCTTGAGTTCAGAGAAGGTGACCCCAGACAAGTCAGAGATGGTAACGGTGTATAAGCATTAAATGTCTACCGGTGTTTTGTGGTGACGCACTGAAGACAAACACGTGGTATTATTATAGTGCAGTGGAACTGGTGAGAGTGAAGTGTGGGGGTCCTCACCTGACCACCACAGACGAGGGCTCTATCCTCAGGCTGCAGTCACCCTGATGGCTGCTGGGGAGGGCAGGGGTGGTATACAGAAGTGAGATCTGGGATGGGATGGGTGGAGCAGTTGTGGGGATGGAGACGGACAGGGCTGGGTCAGTAGGGGTCAAAGGAGTGGAGAGGAAAAACAAAACAATCAGATATTGTAGTGAGAATGAGCAGCGTTCCTCCCAATGACTCATTTTAGAAAATAAAACATGCCTCCATAAAGAACTGCAGTTTATAAAGGCTCTATTCTAGATGGGTTCCCACTGTGTAGTGTTAAATTAAATTAAATAAATGAATAAATATGATGACAGTAACTGAAAATGGTAAAGAATGGTGATGAATGATGGATAAAATTGGCAGGTATGGTATTTGCTTTGTTTCTTGTGAATGTAACTTCTTGTAGACGTCTTGTGTTTTTAGTAGAGGGTTAGAAGGGGGAGGCAAAATAAGTCTTCTGAATTCTTCCTACACCCATTTGTTCAAGGAAAGATTTGTTTATAATATTGTATACATTTTTTTTCTTTCCCTTTCTATGTTTTTTTCTTTGGACCAAATAAACTAAACTAGCGTTCAAATATACATACGTGACCTATTGTAGGTATTGGTTTTAAAAGATTTATTGTGAAAAAAATTGCTTTTGAAATTTTCCTTGTGCCTTAAGATGTTTTTTTTTTTTACTTGTTTTTATTAGATTTTAAACAACAGTACGCCATGGTTATCTTTTCACAGAAGAATAGGTCCCACTGTCGCACCACAAATAGAAATAAAACACACATCCCACCAAACAATAATAGTTTTACAGGTTAAATCTTACATTAAAACTTCCATAAGGCAATTCAAAAACAAATAAGACAGGGTCAGAAGTAATTAAATCGTACCCCAGATGTTTATTTTGCAGTCAATCCTACAGTAGTAAAACCTCAGCTGCACCCCACAGCTGGATAAAAGCTGGCTGTTGAAGTCTTAGCGAGATTGTAATTTATTTCATTTTGTAGAGTTATTGTACATTTTCAAGCCAAGAGCTATAAGTGGCTGGTTCAGCATTTTGCCATTTAACAGCTATGCGCTTTAAGGCTACTTTAAATAGAATACAGCAGACTTAAAGTGCATAGCTTTAGGCTGTAGTATATACTGTGTAGTGTATACTACCATTATTTATTTACAACTTCTAGGTTATAGATATAATTTTTTCTACTGATATTGTTTTTTGTGCATTTTTAAATTCCATCTGGTTATTCATTTTGGTGAATCAACCTCACTGCTATATATATTATATCATAGCCTATGCTTGATGTGCTTTTTTCACTACAATATTTTGATCCCTGTCCCCGATTTAAACTTATATGAGGCTTCTTTAATAATTATTATTTTGTCTTTTGACTGGTGCCCCATAACTTTACCTTAAGCCTAATCCTATTAACAATCTACTTTACCCTAGATAGAACATTAAGGACTAATTAAGTGATGTGTTTAGCTCACATGCCCATCCATTCATGGAACATTACAAAAGGGGCAGAAATATTACTTAGTGATGATTTCACTGATATTACCAATTGATAGTATAGGTCTTGAAATTTCCCACAAGCCTAAAGTATGACAGATGTGATTTTATATTCATTATGAAAAAGACAGAGCAGGCAGGACTCAGCCGAAAGTTGCCCTCTAGTGCTCTAGTCCTGCCTCAGCTGATGTGTTGTGGTCCTTTGTTTGGTGGTTCACTGAATACACCCATGAGTTCCTCTGAGGAAGGAAGGACACCCTGCCCAGAACTCTCTCTTTCTTCTATGAGCATTGTTTGTCTGAATCCTAAAGTGGTTCAACCTCCTCATGGGTGACCTCACCGACAGCGTAAAGCTTTGACTGTTTCCTCCGCTCCCTATGTTTCCTATATACTAGTCTCCAGAATAAATCAGGGGAACCTTTGACCTGCCCTCTCTCCCTGGTGACTGCTGCAAAAACAAATTTGTAACCAATCAGACAGTGACACATCTTAAACTCATGACAAATGATTTGAATAAGCCACAAATTCTCCCATCCATTTAATCATCGATTTTGACATAGAGAGCTTTCACACCTGCACTGTTTGGTCCAAACTTTTGAACTTTCCTGTTTGGTTTAAATGTTTAGGTGTGAAAGCGTGTGTGTGAAACCTTTGCTTCTCCCAAAGGGGCACCCACTTTTTCTTGTCATCTCACAAAAAAGATTTGTGTTATTGTTTACAATTACAGTATTATATTAATTAATTTTAGAGATTTTAAAATGTTTTTAAATGCTATTAGTGACACAAATATTCTCACAAAGCAAATAATCAATAGAAGACATTTAAACACAATCACTCACTGTTGCCACAGCCTACATGTTAGTGTCCTACTGGAGTCTGAGTCACCACTTTTCTGTGGAGTTTCTTTTATTTTAATTTGACTCTAAACAATTATTACTGTATATCCTCTGTGAAAACGCTAGTCTTTTAATCCGTGTGTTTTGTCACTGGGTTGGTCTGGTAGCCGCAGCCTGTGTCTCCTCTGCAACACCAGCTCTTCTCAGTTTTCGCCCGGTGTGACGGATCAACTGGAGTCAGATTATCTGGCGGCACTGTGCAGCTGCATCAACAACAAAACACAGTGTAGGTGTCTAGAGAGATGCCTGTTTAAAACACCTACTCACAAATCACATGAGTAATGTTCGTGATAATGGTAAAAATCTTGTTCCAAGGATGTGGATTTCACCAACAATATAATTGATCAAAGGTAAAGTATTGGTGGACAGCATAGACTCCAGTAGGCCTAAAGTAAGTTTGAGATTAGACAGAGTCGTCTGTCACAGATAGTGTTAGGTTAACTCTCAGATTAACTTGTGATGAATCGACAGCAGTTTTTGACTTCGACTTTGCTATTGTGAAGTTTTACAACAATGACTTTGTCTTAAAGGTTGCGTGTAGTGTAATGTATGTAAGTAATATTTGGCATTAAACACGCAATTTCGTCTTTGGTTTCTCTGTTTGTCGCAGAATAGCTTAGATGTAGCCTTAACAGTTACAACATTATGTTTGTTTTCCTCTGAACCGAAACAGCTGAAACTTACAAGGTGAAGAAAAAAAATACTTTTGGCAGAGTGGTTTAGACTAGACTGTGTAATTTAAATTGAATGTACAACATTTCCTGTAACTAACAAGTCTTATTTTCTTTTCTTCAGTCAACAGTTTCACTGTGACTCCAACTATGTTGTCTTGTAGCCTAAATCTAATAAAAGTATGTTTTTACCTTCTCATTTCAGATCATGTCCAGTCTATACACATACAGTTAGAGAGTAAAGCTGAACTTTCTTATAACCTTCAGCTTTACTTGCATCTCCCACAACCTGTTTTTAAAAGTATCAACCTGCTGCATTTGACAGATGCTCTCATTGTCAGTAAATAAGAACACACTGTGACACAACTGTGACGTTATATTGAATTCAACCTTTCCAGATGAATGAACTGTCTCACAAGAGCCACTACTCTCTTAACTACCTTTGACAAATATGACAGTGCTTAACATTCACACAGGGAATAAATCAAATGTAGACACAAGTGCAACATGTAAACCAATACTGTATCTTGATAGCATTCATTCATACTTTCAGATGTGTTCAGGTCTTTCTGTATTTTTTTTTTTTACATATTTTGGTAATTTCCTGTCTGATGTAAAATGTCAAACACAATGTCATTTTTTAAATCTAATTGTTAAATCTAATTGTTATTTAACAATGATCTACTTTCAGCTGCTGTCAAACAAAGCACATTTAAACACTATTAAATCTTAAGCTTTGCCACATAAAAACTGTTAATAAAAGCTGGTTTAGGGGTCATTTGAGACATCAGTAATACACTCTTAACATTTTTTTGCAAAACAATAGACAATGGATATATATATATACACACACACACATATATATATATATATATACATATATACATATACATTTCTAAATGTATGAAATATTAAGTACATCTGAAAAGGAAAATGAGGTAAATGGTGTGCATTTATATAGGGCTTTTTTGCACGCTTCTCGGACACTCTATAAAGTGCTTTGAGTGTGTTTCCATTCACCCCTTCACTCCTGGGACAGACAAAGATGGTGGTGGGTCACAGTAAAGAGAAAGATGAAATTATACAAAGCTAAATAAAATTACTTTCTCATTAATTTCTCACTTCTGTATCTGTATCTCACTTTTGTATGTTTATGAACAACAGTGACAAAAAGTTTAAAAAAAAAATCAAACCCTCCCAGCAAACAGGGCTTTAGACAACTGTCTAGTTTAATATTTTAGTGTGAATTCATCAGGTGAACTGGGGAATACTGTCTGTGTCGACGCCTGTTCAAAACAACTGTAGTCTGTAACATGGTTGATTATGAGAAACTGCTTATTGCTAAAGATTGCTGTTAATTTGGTAATCCAATTTTTGGCACAAAGGTAAAGGTTTATTAATCTCGCTGCTCAGTCGTTGGACAGAGCACTGAGGGTTGTCTTGTGGCAAAGTCCCAAGTTAACATGTGACATTTCAACTTGTTTTAGACTTTGGTGTGAGCTCGGTGATGGTTAACATTAAAAACAGAGCTGTTAAAGTAGAAATGTTTGCATGTTATTGCTCGTTGGGCTTTTAGACGTTAGACGTTATGTTTAGAACAAGCATTTTCTACATAAATAGAAACCCTCTTTCTCTACAGTTTGTTACTGTGCTTTGTCTCAGCAAAGTAACACATTTATCAAATGACTGCTCTCATCAACAAGACCAAAAGTGGTTTAAAGTGTGATGGTCACCTGCTGCTACAGCAGGACTTCTTCTGGCTTTTCAAATACTGTCCTGGTAGAGTGAACAGTCAGAAGCAGTTTAATGTTGTGGAGTTTCCTTTTTAAAGAGAACTAACGGATTAGTATTTTTCTTAAGTTTGATGGTAAAGAACAAACTCATGATGTCTCTTACATCCACCACAGACCTCACAAGTGAACATTACCAAAGGCTCTAATGTCATCATTATGGGGTTTCAAACCTGAGAAGAAACTTATGTTTTATTATTTCAGAGGGAGACAGAAGCTACATTTATATGCTGTATATTTATTGACTAGGGGTATTTATTTATATTAGTTTATTTAATTATAGTTTGTGTAATGAACAAAATAGATTAGAACTTTACTTTATTGTTTACCAAAGTGGAATCTTTCCTTCAGCTCACCAGTAGCCTACATGAGACAGATTATACACAAATATACAACATAAAAGTCAGTCATAAAGACATGGGATAAACAACTTTTTAAAGACAGCTTTAGTTGCCAGAATTACTCTTAGAAAGAGCTCACATAATAACAGTAAGAGTAGCCTCAACTGTTTTATTCTCATTGCACTGAACCAGATTATATTGCGATTATTGCAGGAAACTCAGTTACAATTTTTAAAAGAAGTTGCACGAGCACCATGTCCACGCCAGTATTTCTTCTGTAGTATTTCTTGATTTAAAGGCTGTTTCTCATGTTCCGCAGGTTAAACGGAGATCATCTGGATCAACTGGTGACAGCGCTGTCCTGTTTACATCGAGTTATAATCCACAAACCACTCTCGAATCAAAGCCGTCTACGTTTGTTCTTTCTCATCGACACTAAAAGAGACATCATTATAGACATGTACGCTGTAAAAAGAATCACATCGATGTAATTTAAGACAAAATAATACCTATATTTTCTGGTTTGTAATAGTGGGGTCCTAAAGAGGAACGCCCACAAAAAACATCTGCATGTCGCCAGAAAACAGGCTTCGACAGTTGATCCGTCACACCGGGAGCAGCGATAAACAATGTACACTGATGGTGCATGCTTCCTGTTCAATCAAATTAGCAAAGTTGACACTAAACGCACAAGTCCAGGACAGATTTTAAGTCTGTGTTGAGTCAAAACTCACTTTGTTAGTGCTGCATCTCTGCTTCAAGTCCAAGTAAGTAAGTGCTGCAAGTAAGTGCTGCACGTGTACGAGAAATAACAGAATATTGAGTGATAGAGTAAAGCTAGATGTCTGTGTGTCCTGGGCCACATGTCAACACTGCAGCAGCCCTCATTACAGCAGTAACACGGTATCAGGAGCAGCTGAAGCTAACGTTTAAGCATACTTTAAGTTACCAAACTATCAACATAACAAAATTGATTAATTAACTTTAGCTTTACTTGAAATAAACATAAATTGTGTTTAAAAATATATGTTCACTCACCTCAAGACGCTGCGGTGGTGGTGTGAGTCCATGCGGGGACAGCGTTTGGCTCTGTGTTACTTTTCAGCGAGAGCTATTTGGAGAAGCAAATTTCCACCTCCATTGCGTTGGAGAAGCAATCCCGCTTAAAATGCCAGCTGCAAAGTCCAGCTCACAGCGGGAACTCACAGTGTTTCAGGCCAAGTGCACGTAACCACTGGCGCCTAATTTCCAACTCGACTGGAAAGCAATACAGTCCATCAGCGCTGTTGCAAGCAACAACACTACAAGCACATGCTAATATAGCTACCCTGATGTTTTCAACACCCGTTGCTTGGGAACAAGATGTTTTTATACCTGGGGCGTGAGCCAATGCCAAGGGTGTGGTGAGCTCGTGCCACGGGTGTAACAGTGAGTGAGTCACCCAAGAAACAACCTCAAATCAACCTCAAGCTGGATTCTCACAATTTGGGAGTTTCCAAACTCGGGTAAATCCATCTTGTATGGTGCCAAGCCAACCGCGTCAAACCATGGGCTCACCAGCCTCTTGTGACCAATGATGTGGCAGCACAAACAGAAAGAGGTGTTTTTGTTTTTTTTATTTGACAAGTGCCACAAGCAACATGGCTACGCTGAAAGACGTTAGCGCCTTATGCTACGTTCACACCAAACGCAAATTGCGCGAATAAATCACGCTATTTGTAGTTGGACGCTTGCACATTTTGAATTTACTCGCTCGTGAAATTTGCGCGTAAAATTCACTTCATTCGCGCGAGAAATTCACTTAACAATAGACAGCAGGATTTCCACGCACGTCAAATCGCGTCTTTGCATTGACTTAATATCTAAATCACTCGTGCTTAACGCTTAATTTGCGTTTGGTGTGAACGCACCTTAACGCCAAAAATGCGGCACTAAGGGATTTTTTGGAAGGAAAAGATGTTTGTGCTCTATTCCATCTGGTTTTGGCATATCCTACAGGGCGCAGTGGCTCAGTGGTAGAGTGGTCATCCTTTAACCGGAAGGTAGGTGGTTCGATTCCCACTCTCCCCACAGTTCATACTGTCGTTTTGTCCTTGGTCAAGATACTTAACCCAACTTTCCTCCAGTGGTAATTAGAAGCTTAATCAATGTAAGTAGCTTTGGATAAAATTGTCTGCTAAATAAATAAATGTAATGTAAAAGTCAACGGGCGATGTCCTTGGTTCATTTAGTGATAGTTAACATTCCTTTTATTTGCAGATTTACTTGGCAAAAATGGTTACTGTTACAGCGGTTTCTTGTTTCTTCATGTCTGCCGCACTCTGGTTATGCCAAATTAATTGTTGCTATGACAAATCTCATAGTAGGTGGATACTAGTTGGTGCTTCATCCAATCACCTAACAAGTTTCCGACAAAAGGCTCTTAACACATATTTTGGGCAAAAGGTTACATAGGGCTCACTTGACTCATTTACAGACATTATTTGGAACATGTAAATGTAAATACCATATAAATAAATATCATATTACACACTTTTTGTTTAAAAGTGTCATGGACATAACCTACCCCGTCTTACAGCATTGTTTTTAAATAATTAAAACAGAGGTGCTTATTTAAATGTAACAGAACATGTGAAGAAAACATAGCCATTTATATTTGTGAGGTGGGTTTGTTAGCCTCTCCCTTCCAGATGCATAATGTCATCTTTTTGAGTAAACAGTTGTTCCTCTCCTAGACTTACCTGAGCAGAGCAGTGGGAGCAACAGGATCCGGATTGGCCATCTGCACTTGTTCATCCTGGTTGTGTGTAGTCTCTAGCTACTGCTACTGAATACAGTGACAGTGCTCCCGGTGCTGTGGGTGCTTCTAATGGAAGTGTGTGATGATGAGGCGTCTCCTCTGCTTGCCACTGTGGGCGTTGTCTGTTGGTATATCAAGAGAGGAAGGAAGGGAGGGTCAAGAATAATGTGCTGAGGTACAGAGGATAAGAGTGGGCAGGGAACAGTCCAACTGTGTACGAGCAGCCGGTCTGTATGGGAGTCATTTGAAAAGTGGGTCTGTAAAAAACACATGTGGAGAATTGTCAGGTCCAGAACAATAACAGAATAACTGTTAGTGTGTCATGTGTAAATTACAGAGGGACATAGAAGTGACTCAATGATTGTTACTTAACTAAAAGTGAAAGAAAAATATTAGTTTTTACATCCATTCATCTGACGGTGCAGAAATTGAATATGAATGGTAAATGGTGTTCATTTATATTATTTTTTTTGTACCCTTCTCGGGCACCCAAAGCACTACATTATGCTTCCATTCAACCCATTCCTACATGTTCACACTTGGGGCAGACAGAGAGAGGGCTCACAGCCTTTTCCGACCACAACCAAACTCACCTCTACACTCACACTCATTCATACAACAGAGCTGTGGCACTGTAGGCAAGTTGGGTTAAGTGTCTTGCCCAAGGACACAACGACCATATGAAATGAAAATAATATTTACTAACTGCCGTATCAAAGTCAGGAGGAATTGAGAGTCTGAGGGAATTTTGGTAAAATAGACCCCAAAATAATGGCGCTTGAGCAAAGTCCAGAGTAAAATGTAAGAACAATTAATTCACCCACACTATAACTTCTGTGGTAAAAAGGCAATATTAACCAATTGGTCATGCCTTACTAATGAGCTTAAGGAACAATACAACTGTTTACTTTGAAAAAAGCACATGCAGGGCTCTCAAGTTTTAATCTGAGTTTGGAGTGATATGTTAAGCATCTCACAGATACTCTGACATCAGACTAATATGATTATGATATATTATAATTTGTTTATTTGTTAAATAAAGTAATTTTTATAAGTAACACAAAACAGAAACCATCTTACCTTAGACACTTAAAGTGTAAAAACATAAAGTGTTAGTGTACTGTATATGTAGATGCCAAAAACCTCTGATGCCAAAAGATCACGATGATCCCAGAGGAGGCAGAACCCACAGTAGGAACAAAGGAGATAAAGTAAGTATGTAAAGTAAGTAACAAAGGAGGCTAAAGTAGGAGCAGAGGAGACAAAGGCCAAAGTGGGACTAGAGGAGACAAAGGCTACAGTAAGACCAGAGGAGACAGAGGTCACAGTGAGATCGGAGGAGACAGAGGCCGCAGTAGGACCAGAGGAGACAGAGGCCACAGTGAGACCAGAGGGGACAGAGGCCACAGTAGGACCAGAGGACACAGAGGCCAAAGTGGGACTAGAGGAGACAAAGGCTACAGTAGGACCAGAGGAGACAAAGGCCAAAGTGGGACTAGAGGAGAGAAAGGCTACAGTAGGACCAGAGGAGACAAAGGCCAAAGTGGGACTAGAGGAGACAAAGGCTACAGTAAGACCAGAGGAGACAGAGGTCACAGTGAGATCGGAGGAGACAGAGGCCGCAGTAGGACCAGAGGAGACAGAGGCCACAGTGAGACCAGTGGGGACAGAGGCCACAGTAGGACCAGAGGAGACAGAGGCCACAGTGGACCATAGGAGACAGAGGCCACAGTGAGATCAGAGGACACAGAGGCCACAGTAGGACTAGATGAGTCAGAGGCCATAGTAGGACCAGAGGAGACATAGGTCACAGTGAGACCAGAGGACAGAGGCCAGAGTAGGACTAGAGGAGTCAGAGGCCATAGTAAGACCAGAGGAGACAGAGGCCACAGTGAGATCAGAGGGGACAGAGGCCACAGTAGGACCAGAGGAGATAGAGACCACAAGTAAAACCAGAGAAGACGGAGACCACAGTAGGACTAGAGGAGAAAGAGGTCACAGTGAGACCAGAGGAGAAAGAGGTCACAGTAGGACCAGAGGAGACAGAGGCCACAGAAAGATTAGAGGAGACAGAGGCCACAGTAGGACCAGAGGAGACAGAGGCCACAGAAGGACCAGAGGAGACAAAGTAGGACCGGAGGAGACAGAGGCCACAGAAGGACCAGAGGAGACAAAGTAGGACCGGAGGAGACAGAGGCCACAGTGAGATCAGAGGACACAGAGGCCAAAGAAGGACTAGAGGAGTCAGAGGCCACAGTAGAACCAGAGGAGACAGAGGCCACAGTAGGACCAGAGGAGACAGAGGCCACATTATTACCAGATGACACAGAGGCCACAGTAGGACCAGAGGAGACAGAGGCCACAGTGAGATCAGAGGGGACAGAGTCCACAGTGAGAGCAGATGAGACAGAGTCCACAGTGAGAGCAGATGAGACAGAGTCCACAGTGAGAGCAGATGAGACAGAGTCCACAGTGAGAGCAGATGAGTCAGAGTCTACAGTGAGAGCAGATGAGACAGAGTCCACAGTGAGAGCAGTTGAGACAGAGTCCACAGTGAGAGCAGATGAGACAGAGTCCACAGTGAGAGCAGATGAGACAGAGTCTACAGTGAGAGCAGATGAGACAGAGTCTACAGTGAGAGCAGATGAGACAGAGTCCACAGTGAGAGCAGATGAGACAGAGTCTACAGTGAGAGCAGATGAGACAGAGTCCACAGTGAGAGCAGTTGAGACAGAGTCCACAGTGAGAGCAGATGAGACAGAGTCCACAGTGAGAGCAGATGAGACAGAGTCCACAGTGAGAGCAGTTGAGACAGAGTATACAGTGAGAGCAGTTGAGACAGAGTCTACAGTGAGAGCAGATGAGACAGAGTCCACAGTGAGAGCAGATGAGACAGAGTCCACAGTGAGAGCAGTTGAGACAGAGTCTACAGTGAGAGCAGATGAGACAGAGTCCACAGTGAGAGCAGTTGAGACAGAGTCTACAGTGAGAGCAGTTGAGACAGAGTCCACAGTGAGAGCAGATGAGTCAGAGTCTACAGTGAGAGCAGATGAGACAGAGTCCACAGTGAGAGCAGTTGAGACAGAGTCTACAGTGAGAGCAGATGAGACAGAGTCCACAGTGAGAGCAGATGAGACAGAGTCTACAGTGAGAGCAGAGGAGACCCGGCATTTTAAAATAAGAAATAGGTTTGAGAATGATATTGCTGTTTGTTTCAGCAGAGTGTTCTTGTTACAATGCTAGTTCTACCATGTCATATAATGATTTAGCAACATTTATACAATTCTAGTTCTTATTAAATGTAGGACAAAGAATATGTGGTATTTTGGATTGACCTAACACAAGTAAAAGACTTACCAACAGTTTTGCTCGGTTGCAAGCACCGTATATTTTAAGCACAGTTTTGCATTGCTCTCAAACGTGTTGGGGACTCAGGGTTACCCTTAGCCTCAAAATGTTTGGTGCGACTTATGGAGTGCACTTGATAACCTAGTACTTCAATTGCTCCACTGTAGAGATGGGATTTACATCTCTTTAAAGAGAGCCAAATCTTGTGGATCAGTTCCTTTCAAATAAACGTCAAAAGGCTCATTTGGGTCAAATAAAATTTTTATTAAATGAAACATCTGTCCCATGTTGTGATTTATCTACTGACTGCAGTAAAACATGCATTTCTATTACCACAATCACATGATTGAACATAATTAGTACCTGAGCTACAGGTTTTTCTTTTAAAAGACTCTAGTGACTCCTGCTGGGGTTGTATTTCTGTCTCTCCTCTGTTTTTCTTTTGTGCAATCTTTTCTGTGGCACTCACTCGTCTTGTCGCAGCCCAGTTACTTCTGTCACTGAAGCAGAGGTGAAAACTGTACAAACTCCTGTCTACTGTTTAAATGACCCGCCCGACTCTATTCTTCTCCATCTCACTCAGGGAAGTAGCAGAGAGAGCTTGTGTTTTTTGCTTGTGTTAAACACAGCAAAAAATATATAAGAACAGCTCGCAACTGCGACGTGATTCTCATCGTTTTAAAGAGCCGTTGAACCTCACAACTCTAGTGCAGGCAGGACTCGACTAGAATATATTCGTAACACCAATACATGTCCGTGTAATGTGGGACTGAGGACTCAAATGCGCACAAGACAGTGAAGGTAAGTGATACTTTATTAAAGTACAGATAGTGACAGGAAGCTGGATAGGGGATCTGAGACTGTAGTCCGTGCTGAGGAACTGCGCTGATGGCTGAAGTGAAGTCGGGAACTGGAACCAAGCCGAGGAGCTGGACCGAGATCTGGAGTGGAGCTGTAGAGTGGTGATGAGTATTGGAGCCGAGCCGGTGACGGGGACCAAGCTGGAGAGCTGGGCTGAGAGTTGGAGTGAGCCGTAGAGCTGCGCCGAAGCCTGGAGCTGAGCCGGTGACCGGAACCAAGCCGAGGAACTGGACTGATAGCTGGAGTCCAAACCTGAGACCTGGAGCGAAGGCTTGAGCGAGGGCTGAAGCGAGGGCTGGAGCGATGGTAATAGGCTGCAGGTGCTTGTGACAGGGGTAGTGATGAGATGAAAGAAAGAGAAGGAAAGTGGAGCGGATTCCTGAGGGAGACGGCGTGAATCTGACAGTCCGTGCGTAAACATTCCTCTACACATTGATTGACTAGATTGATTGACTTTTAACAACAAATTTGTTTTTTTTTCCCTAGTGTGGCAGCACCAGTTGAACTGTGGCCTTAAAAGGCGCTTAGCCATGTTCCCTTTAAAAGTGCTTTCTTATAGGTATTTTGTCCTCTGCCTTTGTCACGCCACTCCCCTTTACTACGCTTCCGGTGTCAGGTCAACAGGTAGGAGCCGGTGTGACGGATTAACTGTCGAAGCCTGTTTTCTGGCGACGTGCAGATGTTTTTTGTGGGCGTTCCTCTGTAGGACCCCACTTTTACAAAGAAGGAAATATAGGTATTATTTCTTCTTAAATGACATGGATGTGATTCTTTTTACAGCGTACATGTGTATAATGATGTTCTCTTTTAGTGTCGATGAAAAAGAACAAACGTAGACGGCTTTGATTCGAGAGTGGTTTGTGGATTGTAACTCGATGTAAACAGGACAGCGCTGTCACCAGTTGATCCAGATGATCTCCGTTTAACCTGCGGAACATGAGAAACAGCCTTTAAATCAAGAAATACTACAGAAGAAATACTGGCGTGGACATGGTGCTCATACTGTGCAACCTCTTTTAAAACTTGTAACTGAGCTACCTGGAATCTTTGCAATATAATATGGTTCAGTACAATGAGAATAAAACAGTTGAGGCTACTCTTACTGTTATTATGTGAGCTCTTACCTATGGTCAGTGTTGGAGTCATACTGGCAACTAAAGCTGTCATTAAAAAGTTGTTTATCCCATGTCTTAATGACTGATTATGATTTATGTTGTATATTTGTGTATAATCTGTCTCAAGTACTGGTGAGCTGAAGGAAACATTCCACTTTGGTAAACAGTGAAGTAAAGTTCTATTCTATTCTTTTCATTACGCACACAATAATTAAGCACAAACTAATATATATACATGCCCTTAGTGAATAAATATAAAGCATATAAATGTAGCTTCTGTCTCCCTCTGAAATAATAAAACATTTTTCTTTACAGTTTTGAAACCCCTGTAGCATTCCCGGCTGAACAGATGCAATTTACTCTCAGGAATTGATGTTTATAAAGGACGTATTCTCCAAAACACCGTAAGAGCTGAATAATACAAACACACAAACAAATTAGTTATTAGCCATTTGCTTGTAAATTGCACAAAATGTCCACAAACCTATAAACTAATCAATACATATTTGCAATCAGGTGGGTATACACTCAAAATAGGTGACAAAGCAAATTTTCGTAAATAGGATAATGTAATAACCTTTACATTGAAGGTATTCATATTTAATGTAGGTAAAACACAAACCAAAATGAGTTCTAAAATAATTGACAAACTTCTTAAGAAATGATGCCTGAATGGTCTATATATGAATAGCTTTAATTACAACAGTTTCCTTTTAGAGTACATTGTGAACTAAATAAAAAACTTGAACTAACAGTGAATCACATCTTCTACGCATAACATTGTTATCAATTGAAATGGACTTAACTGACATTC
This sequence comes from Neodontobutis hainanensis, assembly GCA_024349245.1. NCBI lineage: Eukaryota > Metazoa > Chordata > Actinopteri > Gobiiformes > Odontobutidae > Neodontobutis > Neodontobutis hainanensis. The sequence continues at coordinate 86,160 of JALDNG010000392.1, read as the reverse complement.
CAAATCTGCTTTTATGCTAACAACTCACTAAACGTTAGCTCACAGCTTCAAAGGTAGTAAAAATACAAACACTTCAAAGTCTCTCAAAGTTTATCACAAAGAATAAAATTAAAACAGTACCCTGTGCCCTTCATCAGCTAGGAGCTAATAGATAGATGTAATCATTTTAACCATATATATGTATTACGAGTACTCAGATGTTTATCTTTCCGTTAATTATCGTTAATCGGAATGGCGCTTTATGTAAAAAGTGCGCCAACATACCCATACCGCTGCACTTCGTTTCCACACTTCAAAATAAAAGCATGCGTGGTAATATACAAGCTCTTGTCCATATTAAGTACTTAGCAAGTGTTGGATAAAGCGGAACTAATGTGCAGTGGAATGTACCTGTACAGATGTGTATCGAGTGAGTTGAATAAAGAGTTCATGGAGACAGACACATCGTGTTGTCTATGTGAGAGCTCATAATGTTAAGCATAGCTAACGTAACATGGTGTCAGAAGTAAAACTACGAAAATGAGTGAAGAAGAGACAGTACAAAGCAGGAGCAGAGACGGCGGAGCGGCCGTACCTCAATTAGCGGCGCCAGGCAAGTTTGACTTCTCGAAAGTTACCGAGTGGCCAAGATGGCTGAAGCGGTTCGAGCGCTATGGGATAGTGTCGGGCTTAGATAAACAGTCTCAAGAATTTCAAGTGAACATCTTCATGTATGCAGACGGTGACAACGCGGAAGATTGACTTAATGTCCTGCCCCTGACAGATGCTCAGAAAAAGTCATACAATGCAGTAACAGCAGCGTTTACGGACCACTGTGTTAGCAAGAGGAACGACATCTTTGAAAGAGAGCGCTTTAACTGGAGGAGCCAGGAGCCCAATGAGAGTGTGGAGTCGTTCATAACAGCAGTGCACACGCTAGCAGAACATTGTGAGTTTGGTCCTTTGAGAGAGCAGCTAATACAAGAATGCATAGTTGTGGGTATAAGGGATGCAAAACTGTCCGAGAGCTTACAGTTGGAGGCTGAATTAACGCTGGAAAAAGCTATGACATGTGTGAGACAAAGCGAAGTAGTAAAAAGGCAACAACCGGTCCTCAGAGGAATTGAACAGCAACCCGGTCAAATAGAGGCTGTAAATAAGAAGAATCAAAGGACATTTAAAACGGCTAAAAATAGAACAGACATAAGTGGGTGCAGTAGATGTGGACAGACAAAGAAACACTCAAGGACAAAGTGTCCAGCTAGAGATGCTGAGGGCAGGAAATGTCACAAAAAGGGACATTTTGCTAGAGATGGAGGACTGGTGGAGGTCTTCACAATATTACAGAGCTCCACAATAGGAGTGAAGATGAAGAGGATTTTGCCTTTCTAGGGGAAATGGACTCGGTGGAGGAGGATGAATGGATTGAAACATTACACCTGAATGGACAAGTTGGATACAGGTGCAAGTGTTACAGCAATCCCAAGCAGCATGTACTCACCACAGAAATATGGGACACTACAAACACCAGGCAAAATACTGTACGGTCCAGGCAAGCAGAAGTTCGACGTCAAGGAACGTTTTAAAGGTACACTACGCATTGACGAAAAGTTAACTAATCAGGATGTGTATGTTGTAATAGGACTGTACAAGCCTATTTTGGGTTTACCTGCAATCAGAGCACTTAACCTTATCAAACGTGTAAACTCAGTACAAGTCCAGCCAGTAGACTTTAAAGCTCAGTACCCTGCTATGTTTTCAGGATTAGGGAAATTAAATCAGCCATACAAAATCAAGCTGGAAACAGGAGCTGTCACATACGCCCTATCAACCCCACGCAGAGTGCCCCTGCCTCTCCGAGAGAAAGTGAAAGCAGAGCTGGAGCGTATGGAGGACATGGAGGTGTTTCGAGAGTGACAGAGCTAACACCCTGGTGTGCCGGCATGGTCGTGGTGCCAAAATCGCGGCCGGGCAAAATTAGACTGTGTGTGGATCTTACTCATCTGAACAAGTGGGTGCGGAGAGAGAGGCACATTCTCCCAGCGGTTGACCACACACTAGCTATGTTGGCCAGAGCAAAGGTATTCACAAAACTGGATGCCACCTCTGGCTTCTGGCAGATTCCGTTGGCTGAGGAGAGCCGGCTTCTCACAACATTCGTTACCCCATTTGGCCGATATGCACCGCCTGCCATTTGGGATCTCATCTGCTCCAGAGCACTTTCAACGTCGGATGTCCCAGATGTTGGAGGGCTGTGAGGGGGTAGTGTTGCATGCAGACAACATTGTTGTCTTTGGAAAAGACATGCAGCAACACAACGAAAGACTACACAAAATCCTACAGAGGTTTGGGAAAGTGGGACTGACACTGAACGAGAAATGTGAGTTTGCAAAAGACTGCATAATGTTTGTTGGTTATTGTGTCACAGCTGAAGGTGTGTCCCCAGATCCAGGCAAAATCAGGGCAATCATGGAGATGCCTGAAACAAAAGATACAGAAGGCGTGAGGAGAGTTATGGGCATGGCCAACTACTTGGGAAAGTTTCTGCCTCACCTTGCTTTGTACACAAAACCACTAAAAGACTTGCTCAGAGAAAAGAATGAGTGGCACTGGGGAGGCCCACAGGTAGAAGCTTTTCAGAAGCTAAAATCAGAATTAAGCTCACCACGGGTCCCCGCCCCATATTCAATGACAGCAGAGACATGTGTAGCAGCCAATGCCTCATCCTATGGGCTCGGCGCGGTCCTCACACAGAGTGCTAAGATTTCGCTTAAGACTTATGAAATTCACATTTGACATTGTGTAAGTGTCTAATAACAGCAGATACTCTGTCAAGAGCCCCAGTGAAACACAAGTTCACACAGGAGGAACTGAATAATGAAACAGTGAAACAGTGAAAGTGTTTGTGGATGTGGTGATTCAAAGCCTTCCTGCTACAGAGCCCAGGCTACAGGCTATCCAGGAGAAACAAAAAGGTGACCCTGTCTGTGCAAAACTAATTCAATACTGTAAAGCAGGCTGCCCTGAGAAAAATGCCTTAGCCCCAGATTTAAGACCATGCTGGACCGAGAAAGACAATATCACTCTAGCAGGTGAGCTATTGGTTAGAGGACAAAGACTCGTTATTCCACAGAGCCTAAGACAGGAAATACTGGACCAGCTCCACAGTGGCCACCAGGGCATAGTCAAATGCAGAGCTAGAGCCCGCCAATCGGTCTGGTGGCCTGGTCTGTCAGTTCAGATCAGTCAGCTGGTGGGAAACTGTAACACATGTTTACAACACAGGGCAGAGTACAGAGAACCGCTGCTGACAACTCCAGTACCAAAGCGTCCCTGGCAGAGAGTTGGTACTGATTTATTTTTTGGGGAGAAAGAGTCTTATATTCTCATTGTGGATTACTTCTCAAGGTACATTGAGGTGGCCCGGCTCACCGTACCATCAGCAGCTACTGTTATAGCAGCCATCAAAGAGACATTCAGTCGCCATGGGATTCCAGAGACGGTCGTATCAGACAATGGGCCGCACTACAGGAGTGACCTGTTCAAAGACTTTGCAGCAGAGTATGGGTTCACTCACACTACCAACAGCCCAAGATATCCACCTACACCCCTTGAATGTGACTACTCACCGGCACAACTTCTGATGGGAAGACGGCTGCGAACCACAATGCCACCCAGTGACATTACTCCCACGGTGGCCAAACATAAAAGACTTCAGAATTAAGCAGAGGAGGTCCAAAGTAGAACAGCAACGACACTGCAACCGTCGTCACAGGGCCCGTCCCCTAACACTCATACAACCCGGGTCAAAATGTGTGGCTACCAAAAGAGAATAAAGAAGGGATTGTTGTTCAACAAGCAGTTACACCTAGGTCATATGTTACTAACACTGACGAGGGACAAATCAGGAGAAATCGTGCACACATGAGAGCACTATGTCCATCAACACCATCAGAGATAGTAACTCCTATAGCAGAGCTTAGTACTGATGCTCCTACCAACACTGCTTCAGAAACACATTGTAACAAACAGACAGTCCGTTACAGAACTGTACGGAAGCACTCTTGCACTTTAAACAACAGTAATTTGCACAAAAGGACTGCACACAATGTGGTTTTGAAATGTATTTATTGAACTGTCTTTCTGTGGAAGATCCAGTGGACGTGGAGCCTTTTGATTGGTTTGTGCTCAGTCCTGGGGGAAAAAGAGACATTAGAACCACAACTATTTAGGTGCAATATGTGTCAATGAATGTGTGACTGTATTAAGTGGTTTAGTGAATTGTTAGTGTTGACTCACCTCTGTTCCATGTGTCCAGGTGTCTGGCCAAAAGAATCCCCGGGGGAACAACCACCATTAAAAAGGTTCCGGGCCAGACCATGGCAAGGGAATGGAGGGGGAAGGATTTGGTTTTACCCAATTAGTGGGAACATATTTAAGCTGCTTCAAATCATTCCACAAAATGTTTTTGTTGAGTTGTTGTCTCTAGGGGAGAGTTGACTGCTGGAGAGAACTAAGCTCATCCTTCCTCTATTGCACCTTTGCACCTTTGCACTTAGCACTTTTGGAATTATTTATTGAAAAAGAAAGAGAAATAAAAAGAAAAACAGAGGTCTATGCCAACTCTGGAGTCCAGATCATCATTGCTTGTCGTACCTCACTGACATCTAGCCGCTAACCAGGTCTCACCCTAACACACATAATAATAAAACACCTGCAGATAATGGTGGTAGTCCTTATGTTACTGCCTCAGGACGAGTGTCCCGTCCACCTAGGAGGTTGGACTTGTTAAAGAAAAGAGAGGGGGAAAAAAAGGTAAAGTGTTCACAGAGTTAAGTGTGAAATGGAAAATGTTTGGGAAAATAATACTTGTGTTCAAGGACAAGAGGGATATCCCCATAAAAGTTTATCATGGGGTGTTTTAATGTTTTGGGAATGTTGGTAATAATAATGATAACAGCCAATTATGTTTACTAATAAATGTGGGGAGTTCTGACTAAAGAGGGGAGGTGTTGGATAAAGCGGAACTAATGTGCAGTGGAATGTACCTGTTCGGATGTGTATCGAGTGAGTTGAATAAAGAGTTCATGGAGACAGACACATGGTGTTGTCTATTTAGCGTACTGTTATTAATTTCCATAATTAATATGCATATTAATTAATAACAATATTAATTATGGAAATTAATAATTTATATTTTGATATCTAAATATTTTCTCGTTAGAGGGCACCACCCAGAGTCATAGTTCTGGGAACTAATTATGTTTAATAAGTCTCAATCTTGAAGGAAGGGAGCTCTCCTGGTTTTTGAATATTCATGAACACAAACAGAGAAACCATGATGTCTTTTGGGGGTTTTATTAAAGATTATACAAGGTTAAACAATGAATAATGACAGGGGAAATGACACAAAGAAATAATTAGGGACAAATGATGAAGGTAATTAACACAAAACAATGATTGATAATGAACAATGGCATCTACTTGTTAGAACTTTGGTGGAGTAAAGTAGTTTGACAATTGATTTATGCTATTTACTGTGAATAATTAAGGAGTTGTAGAGGGGTGAGGTGATGATGAGATGGTTTAATTAAAGGACTATTGACGACTATTTGAATAGCGTATGGGAAAAGGTTTTGCTGGGCCTCAGGAAGACAATATACAGTTTTTTTTTTTTTTTATAACGCCAAACACCAGTGTCACATGTTCAACTCACTCTATCGTGATGGCGCTCAGCTGTCCGAGAGGAGAGGTCCAAAGTTCTTCTTTAGAACTTTCCGCCAATTTTGTTAATACCAAACACATACACATTATTCGCTGCTTGACCTGAAAACATAGAATAATTCATTTTATTACACAGCCAGCTGTAAGGGTGATGAAAAAAAGAAGTCTTTTATATCGTTATCACTCAAGGTCCTGTAAGGAACAATATGAAGAGTACACATTAACTACGAGAGACTTTAATACACACTTTTAATGCACATAACATGAGAATGGTCTTCAGTTTTGGAGTAGAGTCGTTACTCTGCTCAACCTCAGGAGGGCAGTGTTCGATCATTCTAGAGGAATACATCAAAGACATCCCGTTGAGGTGATGAGATCATTTAAATACACAATCATAAATTCAGGGACTTAGAGCGTCAGCTTTGGCGCTAGCCAGTCTGGTTGGCCATGAGATAACACCTTGCTAATCAAATCTCCTTCGGTTTTCCTTGGTCTGAAAAGGGTCGGTAAAGAGTCAAATGTGTAAATCAGTAAAACTTTGAAGGGTGTCGGCATTGTGAGATCACATCTACGTGAGAGCTCATAATGTTAAGCAGTATATAGCTAACATAACAGCGAGTATCATTTGTAAACCAAAACATATACATATAAAGTTCTTTAGTAACATTTGGTTCAAGTTAAATATTAAAATCTTTTCTAGATAAAGGTTTTCTCAAGTATTCAAATGCAACACTGCCCTCTTTTGCCTGGAGGTAAGGATGTCGGCCCTCTTGTGACTGGGAATTTAATGGTCATTTACACTCCCACCAAATCATGAGGGATTTGAATGACATTAAGAGAAATAAATCACAAATGATTTTAAAACAAATGTTCATACTAAGGTTAATTAATACTAGAATTTGAGTAAAATTATGAAAACGATACACTTGGTAGGTCCCAGAAACAGTTAGACAGTCTCTAGCAACAAGATCAGCTTCTGAACCGTCTGTTCAATAACAGACATCTTCTTGAGGCGACGACCATCTCTTTCCAGGTTTTGGTCACCAAGATATACCTTTGCTCTTCTCACAAGCCCAACCTTATCCATAATAGTCTCTATGACTCTTGCCAGCCACCAGATCATCAGCCTTTTCCATGACAATATTTCCTACTCACAGGTTTTTCTTTGCTGCATGCCAGTGCTGTCTGATGGAAATGTAGAATAGGTACACCTTACGCCAGCAACTCCAAAATTGCTCTGCGAGATGCTGAACATGACGCCATCTTTTTCTTGCATAGATGTCTTCTCGGATAAATCTGGCTGGTGGAGGTAATGCTGGAACTGATTTCATAGTGAGTAAGTATAAGTGATGAACAAAGAACATTTCTCACTGTTCGGATTCGTCTCTCCCATACCCCACCTGCATGACTTGAATGGGACGCATTTAGGACAAAGTCACACTGCTTCTCAGATAAGGACACTGTCAGACGATCAGCGTCAACCTTCTTGAGAGCATTTTTCAGCCTATTCTTGGCTCTGTAGTGAACCCTTTTGTACCTGGAACCAACACCCTTCAAAGTTTTACTGATTTACACATTTGACTCTTTACAGACCCTTACAACTGTTTACTCAGACTGAGGAAAACCGAAGAAGATTTGATTAGCAACTCGTTGCTAATCCGCACCAGATGTTCCCCGATGTTGTGTTAACAGACAACCACAAGGAGTAAACTTCATTTACAACTGTGTTTTTCAAAACTTCAAAGGACAATGGAGGTGCTATCTTCTGGCCGACCAGACGCCATGGCACCAAAATTGACACTTAAATATGGTTGTGTATTGAGACGCGCCAGACCTCAGGAAAATGTCTTTGATGTATTCCTCTAGAATGATCGAACACTGCCCTCTTTTGGTTAAGCAGAGTAACGACTCTGCTTCGAATTTGAAGACCATCTTCATGTTATGTGCATTAAAAGTGTGTATTAAAGTCTATCATAGTTAATGTGTACTCTTCATATTGTTCCTTACAGGATCTTGAGTGATAACGCTATAAAAGCCTTCTTTCTTCATCACCCTTACAGCTGGCTGTGTAATGAAATTAATTATTCATGTGTTTTCAGGTCAAGCAGCAAATCATGTGTATGTTTGGTATTAACAAAATCGTAAAAACATTTCCTATGCCTTTATGCTACAATGCAAAAGCAATATGGCTTTTAAATGTGTTTAATTCCTGTTTTTTGGTGGAATGAAGAGAAGTTTATTCCCGAATCTCAAACTTTAGGAAACTCCCCTTTTGACCAAACTGTGTGTAAAAACACCCTTTTTGCGTCTGTACAAAAGGCTCCGCTGCACCGGAAATCAATCTCTTGTTTTACGATCTTGTTACCTCTCTTGAAATCTCTCTCTTCTTTTAAGCTCTCTTGTTTCTACCCTCTTGTGCACCTCCTTAAATCTCCGCTATTTAATTTACTTTCGTAACTACTTTCAAGCTTCTAGCCCGCGGCACACACCGTGCAAACGTAAATTTTTCATTTATTTTAAAGACTCAACGCAATGATTTTGTTTTGAAAAACTTTCCTGCTGTAAGACGTCAAATTCCTGAGACGGAAGTGAATTTTTGTAGTCCTTATTCTTGAAACGAGTACGCTAAGCAAAGATAGCCCTCGTTAATCCAGGAAAGACAATTTTTAAGCCTCTTCAGCGAACCTTTTTGTCAAAGACGTTAACCTCCACTGCTGGTAAAGGCCTTTCACTCAAAGACAATAACAGAATGCCTTTCTTTCCCAGCTACAGAGCTTCACGGCCCCTGTGGGATCAGTTGTACCACGTGACACCATCTCGTTGCTTGGAAACCATCAGCTGTAGGACCCGCGTGGAAAGTTCTAAAGCGGACCTTTGGTCCTTTCCTTCCCGGACAGCTGAGTGCCACCGAACGACAAGAGTGAGTTGAACACGTGACACTGACGTTTAGCGTGATAACACTGTACAATTGTCTTTATTAGGCCCAGCAGAACCTTTTCCCCTACGATCTTTAAATAGCCGCCAATAGTCCTTTAATTAAGCCGTCTAACCGTCCCCTTAACCCTCCGTAACTCCAAGTAAATAGCATAAAACAATGGTTAAAATTACTTTACTCCACCAAAGGTTCTAACAAGTAAACCATTGTTCCATGCCAATCATTGTTTTGTGTTAATTACCCTCATCATTTGTCCCAAATTATTCCTTTGTGTCATTTCCCCTGTAATTATTCATTGTTTAACCTTGTATAATCTTTAATAAAATCCCCAAAAGACATTAAAGGTTTCTTTGTTTCTATTAAAAAATGTTCAAAAACTAGGAATAATTTGCTTCCTTTTGATTGAGACTTATTAACATAATTAGTTCCCAGAACTATGAATCTGGGTGGTGCCCCCTAACGAGAGAATATTTTGATATCAAAATATTAAATTATAAATTTACATAATTAATATTCATATTAATTATTATTTAATAAGATATTCACTACAGGTTATTTTGGCACCCCGTGTGAGCCCTTTGAAAGAATATTCTTAATTAAACATTGAAATCATTTAATATCTAAAGTCTTTACATAAATCGCTGTTCACTGAAAAAGCTGTGTTATCTTGGCTGATCAATGTGTTTGAGCAATGTGTGTGTTATGTTGTTGAGTGATATTAAGCGCTTGTGAAATTGTCTGTCTCGGATTTGAAAATATCAGCTGGACTGATTTTGTAATTCTGAGATATGCTTTGAAAATTTAGTAATTTTGTACGTACATTTCTGCAGAGCAACCCAAGCAGAAATTATTAATGTCTGCGAATTCGCCAGCTTGCTAAGTTGTTTAGTGAAAGACTGAAAGCTTAGTTAAAGTTTAGCAAGGCCAGAGAGCCGGATTGATTTAATACATGTTTACACCCCAGAGAGACGTGTATTTTATTAAGGCCTGTGACAACATATAATTCTGTGTCTCGGAATTTAAGCATAAACGTTGTCCTATCACGTGTTGTGCTAAAAGCTATCTGCACTCCGCGTCTTGGAAGGGGCGTGACGAAAACGTCACCCCGGAAACCAGACTCACAAGAGTCTAATGCCCCTAGTGGAAAGAGGTGGTAAAACAACAGACTCAAGAGAGTATATCGCCCCCTAGTGGAAAAGAAGTGCGAAACTTCTAGAATCCTGAGAGAAGCGCTACGCCTCCCTCGAGTGGTCACTTAAAGGAATTACACCCTCTTCCCGCAATAGTGACTAATTTAAGTTTAGAACTTGACAACTGAGTAATTTAAGCTTTCATTAACACTGAAATGCCTGATTGAATTAACATAAAAAGTGAATTATTCTCTGTATTAACACCTGCTGAACTACCATCAAGCTGTTTGAAGTGCTGTTAATGCCTGTGTCTTTTAAATGCACAAATCTGCAATGCCATACTGCTTTTGAAAATAACTGCTTGTGTTTAACAACCCTTAAATGTACAATAGAGTTAAATACTGAATTGACTAACAATTGTGACATTTTTATGAACATTGCATCTGCTTTTGGAAAAACTTTGATGCTAACCCTGCATTTAATTTGGCTTGATTAACAATTGAAGACTGCTTTTGTGACTTTCCTATCTACACAGGATTTGTCAAATTGGAATGCTAACACTAACAGCTTACTAATACACTACGACAACACTGCTGTTACGTCTGAACAGACTTAACCCTGCACGAATTTTGTCATAGCTGTAATTTAAAAGCTGATTATCTGCATGATTTTTTAGATTAAACCCACTGATTCTGTTAATTTTACAAATTAGCACAGCAGCATCCCAGCACTGTTAACCCTCATTAACATTCACTCCTCTAGGCTATTGCTAAACTTTATAGACTTTATACTAACCTTCCACTTCAACAATTCCTTCTTCCATTAATTTTAATCTGACTTATTTGGCTTAATACCTTTTTATTTTTAATTGGAAATTTTATTTTATTTTAAATAAAATAGAATTTTAATTATTAATTTTATTCATTTGTTAATTTTTTTTTATTAACACTTTTACTCAGATTTTCAAAATTCTTTTTACAGTCTGCTTGAGTTTTACTCTTCTTCTTCGTAATACTCTACAAGTAGTAACTCTCTCCTTACAGTTAAACTTCAATTAACAATAACTCACTTTCTCTGAGAACCCCAGTTATCAACCACGTCTGAACCACAGTCCACAGGCTCGGATAGTCCCATCAAGCTTCTGGATCACCTAGCCTCAGCTCACGGTGATTTGACAAAACAGGTGCTACCCCAATATGTGGATGAGATTCAGACCACAAATCCCAACAAACTAGATTCAGTTCTAAGCTCCTTGATTAGTATCGCGATAACCACCAAGCCAAAAGACAAGGACCTAACTAAGCTGCTAGATCAAATGGCTATCGTTATGCGCGCCTCCAACGCGAGAACAAGGCGTTGAATCAGGAACTCCAGTTGACCAAAGGAGTCCTGGACAACTCTGAAAAACAAACCCAAGAGTTACAAACTCTTGTCCAAACCCTCCAAAAGGCGGTTACACACGAAACTCCAGATAACTGAGGGAACCCTCAATGACCTAAAGAACGAGCTGAGCAACACAAGGTCTGCTCGCGACATAGCAGAACTTGAGCTCAGTAACCAACACGATGAGCACAACGCTATGCGAGAGGAGCTCATCAAATCAGGCAAAAGTGCACAGCTGTCCGCAAATATGCTGACACAGGAAGCTTGGCGGAGAGAGAGTCCCTGAGTGCATGGGTAAAGACCCTCACTCAACAAGGCGACTTAGACCGCCAGCTTATTGAACAACTCCAGGCGCACCTGGCAGAGGCCGCCCAAACACAACCAGGTAAGAAAATGGAGTTCAAAAGTACTCCAAACCCAGAACCTGTTACTCTGTTATACCGACCTTATAGATCTGAAGACTTCTAGAAAGGAGCTACTTCACTAACTAACCCAATTTCTCGACCCCTACCGCTTCACTTGGACGCAACGGAAAGAGGACCAACCGGAGCCGAGAGCCAGGCCGTCTTTCCACGAACTTCATCAGGTAGGCATTCGGATTACGGCGCACTACCAACAGGTAGGCAATCGGACTTTGTCCCACATCCAGCTCTGATACGGAGACATCTGGACTATGGTCCCACTGACAGAGACTTTGATAAAATTGCTCGTCATATCACTCGCTTTGAGCCCCATCACGGAGCAGCTCATGACACTAGCGCGTACCTTCGAGACATTGAGTTCTACCTCCAGAGGATACCCAATGCTACCGTTGAGGACAAAATCTTTCTGATAAAACTAACATCTTGCAGAGATGTTAGTAGCTTCGAACGTCAACCTCCTGAGGTCCAAGCTGACTTTGATTTCCTTAGTCAGTCTCTCATGGAGGAATTCTCAGATGTTACAATAAATGTGGGTCTGACAGCCGCCCTAAAAATCAAACAGGCACGGCAAGAGTCACCACAGATATATTACCATCGGCTACGTAAAGCGTATTTTGGTCCACTCAATGAACCAAACATGGAGGAGGATAAAAACTTCAAAGCCCTCTTTGTGGAAAACCTCCATTTAACTACCAGCCATCATCTTGGCGTCTCTGCATGCCATTGAATGTGAAACACCCTTTCACCAATTTCTGGGCCACCTAACTGAAAAGGGAGTAGCTCGAAAGCTTTATCTCTCTGTCTTGTTAGAAGTTCACTTGACGCACGATGCACTTCTCGACACAGCCGCTGACATCAGCCTAATTTCAGGCAACCTGTTCAGATCACTCCAGGCTATAGCGAGAAGATCCCACAGGGACTTGAAGTCCCACCCGTGCATCCTAGAAATAAGGCCTTACTCTGATGATCGAATGATCATCAACGAAGTAGCCTGAGTACAACTGGCCATCGGACCAATGACACTGATACACCCAGTGTACGTGTCCCACCTTGACAATGTCCCACTTTTAATTGGTAAAGACATCCTCAATCGCTTTGAACCACTGATCGACTTCAAGCAGCTGAAGATTTGGGCCCAAGTGCGAGAACCACTTCCAATCTTACTGAATGAATCTCAGTGCTACGCGATTGACAGGTCATCACCAGTAGATAGTGTATCCACCGACACCGCTGAAATAACAACCATGCAACCTCGGTACGAACTAAACCCCTTTGCATCGCGTGACAACTTCCTATGCACGCTGAAGGACCCATTAGCAACGACACCTCAGATCGTCAATGGCATCTCACTGGAAGCGACTCCAGTCGACGATGTCATCATGGTCTTATGGGCTGACAAATCTGCCATCAGCCAGGATCTGTTTAACACTCTAACGCGGATAAACCCGAGCTTGACCTTCGTACAGAAGCACACTCGGTTCCCTGCTAACCCCACACCGACTCATGTGTTAACCGCCGTAGGTCTATGCTCTGCCATCGTATGTTGGAACAAAAGAGAACTGACCCACACTTTTGCTGTCATCCCCGATCTGTCACATTCAGTGTACATTGAGGCTGACATGCTAGTCAGACTCGACGTACAAGTCGACAACATTAACAACGTTCTCTGGTCACTGACTGGAGTACATAAAGAATCAGCTTCACTGACCAAAGGAAACTTGAAATCGGGTCAAACCATCCCCGATGTGTGTCAGGTAAGTAACGACTACCATCTCATGATACCGCTGTGTAACATCATGGACATACGTCTGAAAGCGTTTCCAGGACAACAAGTTAACTCTTCACAAGTGTTCTTCCAACCGTCGCCCCTGTTCTTTGAGAGTTAGGCTTGTCTGTTCAGGCAACAACCCTGGTCGAGCTTGACTCTCGATCAACACATGTGCTAGTGCAGAACCCTACTGCCAATAGCATTCTTGTCCCGAATGCCACCCCTTTGGGTTGGCTGATTGACACTATATTCCATGACTTTGAACTCAGAATCCCAGTCATAGGACGTATGCCACCCTCACTCGTGACTGAACCAAAGGAGACCGGAGCAATCGCCATATACCCCTCACTTGTGGTCGATACCGACACTATCTGTAGGGTCGATCTGGCTGATGCTGAGGTGATGTTGTTTTCCACACTGGACATAGCATCCGGCTTCTGGACCATTCCAGTAGACCCACAGGATCAACAAAAATTTGCCTTTACGTTTGCCAATTGGCAATACTCTTTCATGAGATGCCCATTCGGGTACTTAAATTCCCCAGCCGAATTTAACATCTTTTTGAACAAGGCATGTCCTGACGGCGCTACCCGCAGAACTCTCATCTACGTCGATGACATCTTAATGCACACCAGGACGTTCCTTGCGCACATTAACGAAATCGACCATGTCTTGAAACAGCTCACCATCGCTGGTGCTAAAATCTCTTTGGAGAAATGTCAATGGTGCAGAAAGAAGGTAAAATATGTGGGCCTTCTAGTAGGCGCTGCTGGTGTTGATGCACAGGTCAGCCGAATCGAAGGCATTGTCAATCTGAAACCGCCTTCCAACTTGTCAGAACTCCGCAGTTTCCTGGGAGTCTGCAACTATTCTCGACAATTCGTTGACGACTATGCATTCTTGGCTAAACCACTGACAGACCTTCTTAAAAAGGATACCGCCTTTGAGTGGGGTCCCCAACAGGAGCAGGCCATGCAGGCGCTCAAGCACAATCTGTGCAAAGCCCCATGCCTAGCTTACCCGGACCACACTAAAGTCTTCTACTTAGAGGTGGGCTTCTCAAGCCACAGCCTCAGTTCAGGCCTCTATCAGGTCCATGACATGGATAGGAGAGTAGTGGCCTACGCCAGCAAAACTCTCTCCGGACCAGAGGTCAAGTATACCGACTGTGAAAAAGCCCTCCTAGCCACAGTATGGGCCGTGAAACACTTCGCCCACTACTTAGGAGGCCAAAAGACAATCGTTAACAGCAATCACCAACCGGTGACTTTCTTAACGAGTCAAACACTTAGGGACGGCGTAGTAACTAACGCCCGCGTGGCATCGTGGCTCATGGCATCGTGGCTCATGGCTCTCCAAAGTTTCAAAGTGGAGATACGCTATGCTCAAAACCACAAGTCGTATTTAGGCATGGAGCTTGCTGTGCACAATTGACACGCCCGCCACAGCTGTCCCACCAAACGAATACACCTCCACCGTACCAACACGCCACCACTACTTCGACGCGGACGTGTGCCAAGACATGACCACTGCTTATGTCGATTGATGCTCCTTCCACCATGAAGCTCTTGTCCGCGCTGGTGCAGGTGTGATATGGCTCAACGACAACCCTTATGAGCCACAAAAATTTCAGTTAGGATCCAATCCTCACAATATGCGGAGATTGCAGCCGTGCTCATAACTCTCCAACTGGCAGTGGCCAAGCAGATCAAACAGCTCGTAATTTGCACAGACTCAAATTACGCACGACTCAGCTTCTCTGCCCACCTGCCATTATGGAAGAGCATTGGCTTTCTCACATCCACGAAAAGACCATTAAACACAAAGACCTGTTCATCGTAAGTGACGGTCTGATCGAGGACCATGACATGCAGGTGTATTGGAAGAAGGTCAGGGGCCACTCTCAAGCCCCTGGACTGGACAAAGACCTGAACAATTAAGACCTTATGGCAAAGTAAGGGGCTATAGACGGTACGCTCTGGCAATTCCAGCCAGAACCCTCGTACAATCGACCCGTTCTCACCCAACCCACCCAACCTACCCTTTCTGTCTGTCTGATTACCGGATCTAAGGCAACCGCAATCGCTGCCTCGGTTCCAACCCCTGCAGACACATTGACTTCTACTCTTTCACTCGCTGGTTCCAACCTCGTTGCCCGTCAGGCAGCGGACTCGGCAATCCACAACCTCATTCTTTACCTTTCAGACCCGGTGTCTAACCCCATCGTAGACACTGAGAAAGCTCAGTGTATAAGATATGCCGCCCACAGCATATCTTAAAAAGCTGTGGGCGGTGCGCGCTCAACTTCACCTGCGTCATGGCTTGCTTGTCTACGTCTCTGACATCCTCTCTTCACCTGCGTTCGTTGTGCCTCAGAGCCTAAGGGGGGTCATGCTAACGCACGCACATGAAGCTCCTGTAGCAGACCACAGAGGTATTCACGCAACACACCAGGCACTCCAACAAGTGGCATACTGGCCACATATGCAAATGGATGTAGCAGAATACATCAAAGGATGTTTAGTATGCTGCCAATTTCAACCGACAAGACCACTCCATCGTGCACCCTTACAAAGGAGGGGCATCTCATTTACATGGTCTGACCTTCAAATTGATTGGATGGAACCCCTGACTAAATCAACAAGGGGCAACAAATACATCTTAATGGTCACCTGTGCCTTCACTAAATGGGTGGAAGGACTTCCAAACGACACGGCACAGACCACAGCCTTTCTACTCATGAACCACGTGTTCTCCAGATTTGGCCTACTTTGTAAGGTCGATTCTGACCATGGTACTCACTTCACAGCCGAGGTGATGGGACAACTGTGGCAAACCATGGGCGTGAAAGCAAAATTCCATGTCAGCACCACCCCCAGTCCTCAGGCCAAGTAGAAAGAGCAAACCGAACGGTGATCGACATCCTAAAGAAATATGTTGCGTCCAATCACCGAGACTGGGACGTTAAACTGCCTTTGGTCCTGATGGCTATCAGAGCCACGCCACACACAGCGACCGGAGTCTCCCCGTTTGAGCTCATGACCGGTAGGCAGATGACGCTTCCCCTACACTTACTGTATCAGCCAGGAGAGGCTAACATCGCTACGGCGTATACCACACACCAGTACATGGCTGATCTCCAAGCACACCTCAGAACCACCTTCGCCTTTGCCCAGGAAAAACTAGGACGTAAGGCCTATTATGACCAAAAGTCATCTAGGGACGAACTACAGGTGGGAGATAAAGTGTGGTACTACATGTTCAGCCAACTCACTGGACAAACAAGAGGTGGTACCAACCGACTGACGTGGAAATTCCTCCGGCGTTGGGTGGGACCGTACACCATTGTCAACAAACTATCCCCGGTGGTGTATCAGATAAAGATCACCAAAGGGAGAAAGGAGCCCACTCTCAAGTGGATACACCGCAACCAGATAAAGTTGCACAAAACCCCCATGGGATCTACAGGGGACGTTCACGCTCCCAAGTAGTCTCAAACAGATCCCTTAGCTCGCAGTAACCACTAACAACTAACCTCTAACTCTGATCTCGCTTTTCACCTTTCAGTGGTAACTGTGAGTAACTCAACATCTGTATCTAATAACTCCGGTATTTGCTGTCAATGAAACAATTGCTAAAAAGTCCTCTCTCTCTCACCAGGATGATGTGGACGATACTCTTCCTGATCACCAGCCTTATGGGCATGGGATCCCCAGTTATAGAGCCCGGACCAACAGCCGGGATCGTTTTAAAGGACCAACCCGGACTGTTAATCACAAACTGTCACCTGCATACCCAAAGGGTCTTTGTCAGCAACAACAGCAACTCCAAACAGTAGGGAAAACGTTGAAGGACACTGTGTTGGTGGTAAACACACACAGTGAAGCTCTGAACAAAACCCTCCGAGCTGTAGACTTGCTTATGACCCTCTTCCAGGTCGACTATGTACAAGCACAAGTAGTCACCGCGCTAATGAACAACATGCTCCAGGACATCGGCTCTTCAGTGGACAGCTTAGCCACGGGTAGAATTCCCCTGTACCTTATCCCTCTGTCACTAGTACAATCCCTCCTTAGAACCGCCACTAGAGATCTTGTGACCCCACTTCAGGCCCATTTAGCGTACACTTTAGGTAGTGCCATACCCATTTACGTCAACCCAGAGTTCCAGGAAATGGCCTTTATTCTCAATCTGCCTATCACTGAAGCCCAGAACATCTATCGTCACAAGGACGTTGTAAACGTTGGGTCCTGGCACGGAGACACGCACGTTAAAGTGTACACTCCCTCAGCAGTGGCATACCATGATGCCAATCCAGATTTGTACCTGGCCCCTAATTTACGCATGTGCAGCCTAACCAAGGACATACACTACCTATGTCCCAGTAAACCCTTTGTTCGGGACAACACGGACGGGATCTGTGGCCTTAAGCCCATGAGCCCTCCAACGACAATCACGGCCCGCCAGCAAGTTACCGTCACTCAAGCAGAGATCATCGGTAACCGCTGGCTAGTAAACACCCCTCTTCCAGTCGGAACGCTGACTTACGCATGACACCTCATCCCGTATTAACTTGCCCGACCAAACTGTCTGGGTAGAGGTATCCCCAAATGCAATCCTTCACATTGGGGACTTCGCCTTATACCGCCTTAACGCTGATCAATATGAGAGTGAAATAGAAATTTCAGATTTCTTCTCAACACATCCTCTCGAATTGCACCCTGCTACCCTCAATCAAATCCAGTTTGAAGGGAGCAATACCATATGTGTAATATGTTACTTGTATGTTGATTATAACCATTATATACCTTGTGTAACCTTTATGCCTACCCTTTTCCCTAAAATGCATGCAATGTCCCTCAAAAGTTATGATCATTTAATGTGTGTTTCTTTTATTATCAACCATTTAATAAACTTTAAACCCACTAAACTGAAACAACACTATCGTTCCTTTATTCCCATTAAGTCCATCTTTTAAGTGATAAACTTAATCTACCTCCCTTAGCAAACGGACTTAATGTCGCCCAAGTGAAAAACCCTTTTACCCTTAAATACACTTGTGTTTCCCTAACTATGCTCCCATTATTACACATGTTATAACGCCAATCTCTGTGTCTTTAACGTGTAACTTGCTTCCTGGTTCTTCAAGGATGGAGTCGACATAAAGCATTGGAACCTGCCTTCTGTCGAAAGGGAGGACTGTAGTGAACCCTTTCATACCTGGAACCAACACCCTTCAAAGTTTTACTGATTTACACATTTGACTCTTTACCGACCCTTTACAGACCCTTACAACTGTTTACTCAGACTGAGGAAAACCGAAGAAGATTTGATTAGCAACTCTTTACTAATCCGCACCAGATGTTCCCCGATGTTGTGTTAACAGACAACCACAAGGAGTAAACTTTATTTACAACTTTGTTTTTCAAAACTTCAAAGGACAATGGAGGTGCTATCTTCTGGCCGATCAGACGCCATGGCACCAAAATTGACACTTAAATATATGGTTGTGTATTGAGACGCGCCAGACCTCAGGAAAATGTCTTTGATGTATTCCTCTAGAATGATCGAACACTGCCCTCTTTTGGTTAAGCAGAGTAACGACTCTGCTTCGAATTGGAAGACCATCTTCATGTTATGTGCATTAAAAGTGTGTATTAAAGTCTATCGTAGTTAATATGTACTTTTCATATTGTTCCTTACAGGATCTTGAGTGATAACGCTATAAAAGCCTTCTTTCTTCATCATCCTTACAGCAGTTTGGTATTAACAAAATCGTAAAAACATTTCCTATGCCTTTATGCTACAATGCAAAAGCAATATGTTTTTTAAATGTGTTTAATTCCTGTTATTTGGTGGAATGAAGAGAAGTTTATTCCCGAATCTCAAACTTTTAGGAAACTCCCCTTTTGACCAAACTGTGTGTAAACACGCCCTTTTCGCGTCTGTACAAAAGGCTCCGCTGCACCGGAAATCAATCTCTTGTTTTACGATCTTGTTACCTCTCTTGAAATATCTCTCTTCTTTTAAGCTCTCTTGTTTCTACCCTCTTGTGCACCTCCTTAAATCTCCGCTATTTAATTTACTTTCGTAACTTTCAAGCTTCTAGCCCGCGGCACACACCGTGCAAATGTGAATTTTTCATCTTTTTTAAAGTTTTGAAAAACTTTCCTGCTGTAAGACGTCAAATTCCTGAGACGAAAGTGAATTTTTGTAGTCCTTATTCTTGAAACGAGTACGCCAAGCAAAGATAGCCCTCGTTAATCCAGGAAAGACAATTTTTAAGCCTCTTCAGCGAACCTTTTTGTCAAAGACGTTAACCTCCACTGCTGGTAAAGGCCTTTCACTCAAAGACAATAACAGAATGCCTTTCTTTCCCCTGTGGGATCAGTTGTACCACGTGACACCATCTCGTTGCTTGGAAACCATCAGCTGTAGGACCCGCGTGGAAAGTTCTAAAGCGGACCTTTGGACCTTTCCTTCCCGGACAGCTGAGTGCCACCGAACGACAAGAGTGAGTTGAACACATGACACTGACGTTTAGCGTGATAACACTGTACAATTGTCTTTATTAGGCCCAGCAGAACCTTTTCCCATACGATCTTTAAATAGCCGCCAATAGTCCTTTAATTAAGCCGTCTAACCGTCTCCTTAACCCTCCGTAACTCCAAGTAAATAGCATAAAACAATGGTTAAACTTACTTTACTCCACCAAAGGTTCTAACAAGTAAACCATTGTTCCATGCCAATCATTGTTTTGTGTTAATTACCCTCATCATTTGTCCCTAATTATTCCTTTGTGTCATTTCCCCTGTCATTATTCATTGTTTAACCTTGTATAATCTTTAATAAAACCCCCAAAAGACATTAAAGGTTTCTTTGTTTATATTAAGAAATGTTTGAAAACTAGGAAGAATTTGCCTCCTTTAGGCTGAGACTTATTAAACATAATTAGTTCCCAGAACTATGAATCTGGGTGGTGTCCCCTAACGAGAGAATATTTTTATATCAAAATATTAAATTATTAATTTACATAATTAATATTCATATTAATTATTAATTAATAAGATATTCACTACAGCTCCTACAAAGTTGGTTCCTTGGTCACATTTAATTTGGCAAACGTAATGCAATGAAACAGCGTAAGGCATTTGTAGACATGTCATCTAGCATTTCTATATGAATAGCCCTGGAGCTGAAGCATGTGAAGAGGAGGCCATACCTTTTATGCTCCTTCTGCCATAAAAATGCTGGCCCTGTCAACCAATTTGATGTAAGAATCTCACTGGCATTTAAACCTCTTGAAGCATGGTCAGCAGGGTTTTCATTAGTAGGAACGTATCTCCACTGTTGAGAAATAGTGCTAAGATGTATTTTTTGCAGTCTGTTTGCTACGAACGTGTGAAAGCGGCGTGCTTCATTATTAATGTATCCCAGAACCACTTGGGAGTCGGTCCAGAAGTGCTCTTCTGTTTGTGTATTACCAACTCTTGTTGCTCATGACAACTGAGATGACAGCAGCTGTCAGTTCGAGCCTGGGAATAGTCTGGACCTTAATGGGAACAACTCTGGATTTACCTATGACCAGGGCACAATGGATGTTTTCTTCTTCATTTGTGAGTCTCAGATAAGAACACTGGCCATATCCGCTGTTGCTGGCATCAGAGAAATTATGAAGTTCTCTTTTGATGACCTTTCCAAAGTTTGCAGTGGGGTATATTGATTTTTTCCAAGTTCAGAAGAAAATGCTCCCACCTTGGCTGCAATTCTTTAGGAAGGGGTTTGTCATAACCGGATCCATGTCTGCAAATTTTCTAAAGCACTAATTTTCCACTGAGCAGGAAAGGTGCATCAGACAGTGATGCAACTGTAGACAGTATGCCACGGCGTGTTGCTTGCTGGTCTTTGAGGCCAACAGAGAATCTGAATCTGTCAGAATCAATGTGCCAGTGGATCCCTAGAGCTCTTTCTAAAGGTGTGTTTTCAAAGTTGAGATCAGGTATCTACAGAGCCCCTCTGGTCTCACTATGTAAAAAAAAAAATATATGTAACTAAGTCGTGGCCACGAGATACGCTAACTCGTGGCCACGAGTTAAGCTAAGTCGTGGCCACGAGATACGCTAAGTCGTGGCCACGAGATAAGTAAATATGAAAGCATGCACGCTAACTCTGCCGCCCATAAGGCTCATACATACAGCCAGATGGAGGTACCGTGACCTAAGCCTACAACGCCCTCTGCTGACGTTTTATCGTAGGCTACACAGACATGCTTTTCCAAAATGTCAAAGACTTCAATAATTAATAAACCAGTCTGTACACTACTGTAGACTATCTTAAAATCATAATCAGAAATACTTTATTGATCTTTATTGATATTGATAACCTTTGTTATTTAAATGGACCCTGTACTGTAGTGCAATGTAATACTTCACATTCTGTGCAATATTATCTGTTTTAATATTCAGTGTAATATAGTTTGCTGCAGTTCTGCTTCTATTTATTTACTAGTACTGTTCATCACAATCAATTCAATTCTGTTAATACAGTAATGTAAATCTTGTAGGCTGCATATCCATGGTCCTTTATAACTCTTCTTCATATTTTATAGCATATATTTATTTAGCATATACTTTTTACATGTGTATAGGCTACTTGTTTATTTACCAACTTATATTATTATTTATATTTCTTTAAATGTCTTGATGTGCACATCAACTGTGACACAACAATTGTCCCCTGGGTTATCGATATCAATAAAGATCAATAAAGTATTTCTGATTATGATTTTAAGATAGTCTATAGTAGTGTGCAGACTGGTTTATTAATTATTGAAGTCTTTGACATTTTGGAAAAGCATGTCTGTGTAGCCTACGATAAACGTCAGCAGAGGCGTTCTAGGCTTAGGTCACGGTACCTCCATCTGGCTGTATGTATGAGCCTTATGGGCGGCAGAGTTAGCGTGCATGCTTTCATATTTACTTATCTCGTGGCCACGACTTGGCGTATCTCGTGGCCACGACTTAGCTTAACTTCGTGGCCACGAGTTAAGCTAAGTCGTGGCCACGACTTAGCGTATCTCGTGGCCACGACTTAGTTACATATATTTTTTTTTTTTTACATAGTGAGACCAGAGGGGCTCCGTAGGTATCTTTACTTCAGTGGCTCGTTCAGATATTGGAATGCTATCCAAGACCACTCTGTCACGAGTGCACTCTAGACTAAGACTGGTTGAAGGACTCACTGTGCAGACCCCACGAAGGTAGCCGGTTCAAAACAGTTTATTAACAAAAGGGCAGATGTGCCAAATCCAAAACGTATAATCCAAAAACAAGAACAATGTCCAAACACAAAACTCTGGAATCAAAACCACCAGAGATGCAAATAGAAACATTTACAGCAGACAGGTGCAGAGGAAGGCTGGTGCTCTAGCGCAGTCCTAAGACCATCCCCTCAGAGGGGAATTTGAGCTGCTGTCCTCCAGCCGGCACTACAGAGCTCTGAGCTGTAGGACTAAAAGATTGAACATGTCGTTTTTACCGACAGCTGTGAGGCACTTAAATGGCACCTAGCACTTTGTTATTATTTGTACAATAATAATTGCTTGTTTGCACAATGTATTTATTCATATTTTTAATTCCATTTTGCATTTTTTTATCTTGGTTTTTAGTGATCTCCATTGTTGATCCTGCTCTTGAGTTGTTGATGTGTATTTCTATGTTGTATGTTTTTTAAGGAGCATGATGCTGCAAAATTAATTTCCCCAAGAGGGACAATAAAGAAAACTTTGAACTTTGAACTTTTTAGCCTCTTACTTTGAGACCTGACACCCTTTCAATTGGCATTACAACATCCTTTGCAATCATGGTTGTCAACTTCAGTCTCACAGGACAGGAGTCAACTTGTAGCTTGTTGCTCAGCTTTTGGTCGACAAATACAGTATCACTCTGGGTGTCAAGCAGAGCATAAACAATTTTTCAGAGCCTGGATTCCTCTCGGTTGATACCCATACTGGCACAATAATTGAAGTATTGGTGGATAGCTCTTCATTCTCTACTTTAAGAGACATAGTAGTAGCTGTCTCTGTGTCACCTGAGTTTAAGACTGGTGTTGAGTTGACTTTCCTTGTGTAGCCTTCGTCATGTAGACATGTTGGATGTCTACCTCTACAGATGTCACAGGTTAGATGGTGACGGCAGTCTTTTGCGCTGTGGCCTCCTTTCATGCAACCGTAGCAGAGTTTGTTCTCTTTCACGTACTTCCATTTCTCTTCTAATGATTTTGGCCTTACAGAATGACATGGCTGTTATAAAAATGCCCAGAGAAATAAACTAGTATTGAATCCCATAAAACAACAAAGATGGGAATAATTGTTAAAGGAAAAATAATATTAGTATGAATGCTTAAGAGAAGGTAAAACGAAGTCTCTTTCCTTCAAGATGGAAGGAAAAAATACAAAAAATATTAAAAGTGGAGATGTTTTGACTCCATTAGAGGTGATTATTAGACAGAAACCCACTCAAAAGAAACAGATCATGAATTATATGAAAAAAATGGCACAAAAGAACTCATGGGGCTTTACATTGGCCTATTACGGGCAGCTTTGACCCAATGTTCTGCAATGAAGTAGAGAGTAATATAAAACTTTACAAGGCTAAAGATCATAGTTTTACACGGATGAAAAAAGGAATGAAAGAAAATGAAATATTAGGAAGGTTTAGAGACGAGTCAAGACGAAGACTAATTGAAACAAAACAAGTGCAGTCAGCTGTTGTGGGTCCAGAAATAATTGTTAAGACTCGAACCTTTAGCACTATTGCCCTTTTAATATAAAGTTACTGAACAGTTTCCAATAAAAGTGCTGGTTGAAGAAATCCGGCTGGTTTTATCTGAACCAGAGAGTGAAGGCTCAGCTGAAACAGATGAGAGCAGCTGCAGCAGCGTCTCTCCCTCTGGGAAGAGCAGCCCGGATCGACATGATAAGAGAAAGGAATGTGAAGAGACTCACTCCCGTCCAGAGGTGTTAGACTCTCCTGACTTTAGAAACAATGAAATAAAAGAATTCAAAGAACTGGATAATAAAACAATAAAAAGTCAGTCCAGAAGATATAAAAACAAAAATGCCAGAGAAACCAGTTAAAACACAAACAGAAGAAGAAGAGTTCTTTTGGAGCTGACGCACAATTAAAGTGTATTATCAACATTAGGCTTTCTGATCGTAAACAGACCTCATTCAGCCCAAGTCTAAAGGCTTATGGAAAAATAATCAAGAAATGTGGGAGAAGATGGTTAAGTATCTTGCCCAAGGACACAACAACAGTTTAAACTGTGGGGGAGAGTGGGATGATGTTTTGGGATGTTTCGAGCGGGGATCAAACCACCCACGCACCGATCGAAGGACGACCGCTCTACCACTGAGCTAATTCCGCCCAGTAAAGATTTGAACAGGTTTTAATTGGATTTTAACACATTTTATTTGGATTTCAACAGGTTTAAGTTGGACTTCAACATGTTTAAGTTAAATTTCAAACAGTTTTAATTTGTATTTTAGACAGAATTAGGGATTCAGACACAAAAAAGATGGCAAAGCAGCACATCAAATTGATCAGCTGAGACTCAGCTACAAGCATATAAGACATTTACATTTTTTTCCAAACACAGACCAAACAGCAAGAAACCAAAAACAGGTGCTACCAAAATATGCCAAATTCTGCCCTGTTCTTTATAATGGAGACTCCATTATTATAGAGAATTATATTTGGTGCAGGTAATGTTGACATGTGTGGCTTTAATTTAGAATAGTGTTAGAACTGCAACTGCCTTCATCTAAAGGAGATATTTATTCAAATATTGTATTAATTTTTTTTAGGCGGAAATGTTTTTGGGGTTATTTTGCTGTTTTCCATCTTGATTTATTCTGAAACTGTAACATGCACACTGAAAAAGTCCCTTCTGGGAAATCTCACAAGTGGCCCCTTTTATCATTGAAATACACCTTGTAGTTACAGAGATACAGTCAATTTACTGTGGACATGTCCTTTTCCAGCAGACACACCAAAAAACAGGCACGGGCTTAAAGGGTTAAAGAAAAGAAGGCCTTCTGAATTACAAACTCAAGAAAAATCAGTTGAAAAATAAAAGATCAACTGGACCTTATGTGTGGATCATGGGAAAGCTTACAGAAAGCTGAAACCAGAAGAAGAAGAAACTAATAAAAGTTTGATGAAAAAGCTAATACTGCTGCAAATTAACAAAATGATCAAAAGAGACAAAGAGTTACTGAAACTGATGAACACCAGCAGCTGTCACTGGTACAAGAGCAGAGTTTACCTGCAGAATGTTCCAGTGTACTTCAGCAGAGCTAAGGTCACCAACAGGATTATTCTAACAGATTACAGTGGGTCCCGTACAGAGGAATGTCTGCCGTACAGAGAGGTGTCCGAGGCAGGACAAAATATATATTGGAAAGACAAGAAGCTATGGTGGTGTACCTCTTATATAAACCCAGTTTGAGACTTGGTTTCTGAACAAGAACTCCACTCCTAATGTTGCATTAATAGTAACAGAAGGACTGGAGTCTTGGGCACTTAAACATAAGTTAAGAGCTGCACTGTGCGTAAAAGTAAAAATGTATATCTAAATTAAAGAGTTATATGTCTTAGAAACATCAATCAATATTTAAAATATCTCTAAAAGGATGTGACATAGTCCAGACTGAAAGAGCAACTGTAGAGATAAAATGTCACAGGACAGTGAAAGGTCTATGGTTTCTGATCTGGTTTTGACACTGTCTAATATTCTCCTGAATTGAAATTGATGAGTAATAGATTTAAGTTGTGTATTTTTTCTGACTCATGTTACCTTTTCTGTTTTAAATATTATGACTGAGACGAAGAGAAAGAGTCTGTCTTACAGTCGACTCCTGAAAGACCTAAAGTTATCTTCATCTAAAGTAAACCTGACTGTAGTGAGAACAGAGATCTAATGAGTATATGATCTGTGTCTGATTATGCAGCAAGGATGTAAGTTAGACTCCATCACAGTGTTGCACAGTATTTGTGAAACACAAAGTTGGTAAAGAAAATTATATTTTGTCTAAAGGATATGTGAGAAAGGTAGGAAAATTGCTCCATCTCACTTCAAGGCTAAAACAAAAGCTTTGAGGCCAAAAACTGTAAAACAAATTTTGAAATTATTAGCAATAGCAGGTTATAGCAGGTTGTGGATTGAAACTTTGTTGTATTAATAGCTATTAGACAATATTGAATAAGGTTTAACACTATGTTACAGATAATTAGTGTCAGCTGTGACTGAGTTTAAAAAAGGCTTCAGTGATAACCAAGGATTTTCAAATAATATATACCACACATCATTTACGCATTTAAATTGGTCTTAACACAAAATAAAAAAAACAATATATTAAGTAATACTTTCAGCAACTGAATTTAATAAAATAGAAATGTAAAACAGTTAACCCAGTTATAAAAAATGTTCAGGCCATAGAAGAAGAGTATGACTGCTTAAAATCAACAGATAATTTCTAAAACAAAGAGAACAGATGTATAATTGAAACAAAGTTAATGTTAGGGTTTTGAGACATGCAGGATATGACAATGTAAAACTAAAAACAGATAATACTTTAACAGCACAGGTTTACAAACTACTACAGCAGTGTCTGAAGTAAGTGTTTGAGTTTAAATCATTGACTCAGGAGTGAGAAATGGATAAATGTTTAAGAGTTAACATCTTATAATATGGTCTGGAATATGTGAGGCTTCAGTTTTAATGGCAGAAGAAGACAAGGCATAAAACAATGTTGACAAGTTAATCCTTGTCCAGAGAAAGGAAGGTCTGTATGAAACTAGAAAAAACACAGAGAGGTCATAAAGGTCACTTAGAAAGGGTTAGAGATAAGAGTTATGGAGAACACTGAGTCATGAAAGAATTGAAGATTCTCAAGAGAGGCCATAAAACATTTACATTTACATTTATTCATTTAGCTGACGACTTTATCCAAAGCGACTTACATTGTTCTACAGTAATTACCAGTGTTACATCCACTGGAGGCAAGGTCTTGCCCAAGGACACAACGACAGTATGAACTGTGGGGAGAGTGAGAATCGAACCGCATACCTTCCGGTTGAAGGACAACTGCATTACCCACTGAGCTACTGCCACCCCCAGATTTATGGATCAAATACTGGTATAGACAACATCTAACTTAAATACAAACGTTAAATTCCAACAGATTCCTACTGCAGATCAAGTCTGGGAATGGAGTCTTCATCAAAAGTGTTCAAAACTTCAAGGTTTGCTGGGAGAACAGTGAATGTCTCATGGGAAGGTCTGGTGTCATCTTTCACACTGTCGACCTGTACACATCAAATCAGGTAAAAAATATAAATTATAAAAATTTTAAAGGACGCAAATATGATGCCAAGTAATTCAAGGGTGTTAGAAACAAGTAGATACTCTTAGTAAAACGAGGAAGAACTGTGAGTGGAACACTTTAGAACAGAGGTCCAGCTGAGACAGGATTAATAATATGCTGATTTGTCTATGATTCTTTTAAACTGAATCAAAGAGGGGATAGTAATGTTCAGGCAAAATAATGGGATGTATTTAAAGTTAGATTTTATTTATATTAAGTTTAATGGTTTAGTAGACATAAAATATGAACAGAAGAGAGGGATAATTAGTTAGATTAGGATTTATTTGTGATGATACTTTCACAGATCTACATTTCAATTTGGGATAAGCATCTATGAGTTTTATTTTACTGAAAAAAACGTAGTAATGCAACAGCATCTTATTACAAAGCTCATCTGATACAGATCACATGATGAGTAAGGACTGTCCGGATCTCCATGGTAACGCTCAGAGAGAGGAGTTTGTGAAACTCAGAAAAGCTGAATGAATTGGTTTTGTATTGTTGTTAACAATAGACTGTTTATTGAACAGATTTAAACAGGTGAATGTGGTTTTATAAAGGTTTTATTGGGCTAAGATCTGTGACAGTCAGACAGAGTGTGTAAGAGCAGCTATTTGGAATGTTTCTGTGAACAGCTCAGAGACACGCTGATGTTAGTTTGTTAAAACTCTAGTTAGGTTACTTTTGGTTAGTAAAGGACTGGGAATAATTATCATTTAACTGTATTGTTTATTGGATAAGACGTTTTTGACTTTAGTAATAATTTGATGATAATTGGATTGATAAGTAATGTAAGACATAAGGAAGACATTACTGGTTTTGAACAAACTAGATGTTTTAAGTTTTAAGCATACAACTGGAGCAAAGGATTTACCATTAGGAAACTATTTAAAAAACAACTTATGTAGGATGAAATTGTTTAAATTGAATTAAATTATGGGAGTAAATGAGTGTAGTGATCTCAGCACCACCAGGAACCAATACCTCCCAGAGGATAAAGAATTTACAACTCTGAACTTTTAAAGACTCTTCCCTTTTTGTTTATTCAGACTGAGGAGAAGACAAGAAGACTTAATTAACAACTCCGTGCTAATCTGGACCAGATGCTCAATGTTGTGTTAAGAAAGTTCATGGAGAAGTGAAATGTGATTAACAACTTTGTTTTCGAAACACTTCAAAGGACCATGTAGTGTTATCTTCACGGAGACCGGGCCGACTAGAACCAAAAGCTGACACAGTAATCTCGTGTGATATATATCGCTGCATAAGACTCTCAACTCAACAGAAAGGAATGCCTTTTGTTTCAGTATAAAATGATCGAACACTGCCCTCTTTTGGTCGAACAGAGTAATGACTCTGCTTTGAAACAAAGACAATGTTGTATTCTGTGCCATTTTAAAATGTGTATTAATGTTATCGTGTTGTCACATTCATGATTGTTCATTACAGGATCCAGAGTGATAACGATATAAAAGAATTCTTTCTTCTTCATCCTTACAGCTGGCTGTGTAATAAAATGAATTATTCTGTTTTCAGGTCAAGCAACGAATAATGTAATATGTGTTTAGTCTTTAAAGATTTGTAAGGACATTTCCCATGCACTTATGATACAATGCAGAAGCAATATGGTTTTTAAATGTATTTAAAATCCTTTATTTGGTGGAGCAAAGAAAAGTTTATTTCAAACCCCAAATATTTCGTAACACCTTCCCTTTTCTCCAAACCGTGTAAAACACGCCTCTTTTCGGCCAGTAGAAAAAGGCCCTGCAGCCCGGAAATCGCTCTCTTGAATCCTCTTCAAACGCCTCTTCAAACCCTCTTCAAAACGCTCTGCAACCTCTTGAATTTTGTCTTTCTTATTTGGAGCCGCGCCGCTGGTACTGACCCACCAGATCAGAGTGAGTTGTAACACTTGACACAGAAAAGTTTGGCGGTTTAAATCCCGTGTGTTGTTCAAGTAAAACCACAGTAATTCCTTCCATCCACTTTCCAAATTTAGCCGTAAAACAACCTCTTATCACAACAAGTTTTAATCTAATATCCGACTTCGTAACCAGCCTTGAATTAAGTCGCCCGTTATATCAAATCCCTAAATTGCTCGCAGTAATTAACCAAATTAAAAAGAATTGAACTTATTGTTCCACCAAAGCCATCATAATTTCATACCATTAACCATGTTAATTGTTAATTTCATGTTCATTCCTCTAATCCTTTGTCAATAATCTTGTTTTGTTTTATGTTATTATTCATATTTTAATCTTGCATAATCTTTAATAAAACCCCATAAAGACATTCTTGTTTCATTGTTTAATTTAGATTTGTGTTGAAAACGAGTTAGACTTCACTTCCGATAAGACTAATGAGACTAGACTCACCAGTTTCCTTATAACTGTTAAAACTAAGGTGGTGCCCCGAAAGAAATCAATATTTTGATAAACAAAATATCAATTATTAACTTTCATAATTCATATTCATATTAATTATTAATTAATAAGATCATATTCACCACATGAGACAATAAAGCATGAACGTATTTACTTTAAAATTGCATTTACACAGACAGAAGTAGAGAGGGTATAACAATAATGAGTGAAATAGTAATAAAAAAAAGGAAGATTAAATTAGAGAATAGAAAGAAAAAAGAGGTTAATTTAATATGTTAGGGAAGAGACTGAAAAAGAGTTTGTCCATATGATGATTTATTTTATTAGTGGAGAAAATGTAAGTTACAAATTTGATACTAGTTCTAGTATAGGAGAACTGAGATGAAATGTATCTTATATTACAAATGTTTGTACTCATATGCTTATTAATTATATTCTTATATTGCATGCTGTAACTGTGTTAAGTGAAGGTACGACAAGTTAACCATATGATATGATTATGGTAGAAGAAGGGAGATCTGATGAGAATTGTTTAAGAATGAACTAGTATAATTTGGATCTGTGTGATGATTTTGTAGTGACTGTAGTCACAATTGTACACTGATTAACCTTTCGCCGCTTTCATCATTCCCATATGCTTCTGGGACAAGCTTGTCTCTGAAGCTCAAATGACTGAAGAAGATTTGATTAACACTGTTTTCTTCCAGATCGGAGACGGCCAAAGTGTTTTTGTTAAGCTCAGGAAACGATGATTAACGACCAGGTGTTATGGTCGCGCCTGGTACCAGATTGTGAAAAGCCATAAAAACACTGAGATGTGTGTCAGGAAGACAGATTTTTTTGGTGCCATGTCTGACAGTCCGAACCCCTAAATACAATTTGTGTATTCAACCTCTCTAGATCAACTCAAAAGAATGCCTTTCAGCTATCAGCCTTGGAGGCTTCTAGAACTATCAAACACTGCCCTCTGTTGGTCAAACAGACCAACAATAAAAAGGCAATTTTGTTTTTATGCATTAAAAGTGTGTACTATCCCAGAGACAGTCAACAAAACGGCATGCACGCTAGGAAATCTCTCTCTTGTAATCTTTCTTTTTAGCTCTTCTTGTAACTCTTCTGTGGACCCTTCTCAAGGCTTTATTGCTCTTGAGCTTTTAATTTACTTTCGTAACTTCGTAACTTTCAGGTTTCTTAGCCACGTGGCACGCACCATGCAAACGTGATTTTTCTCTTAAAAAGCCTACGCTTATTGACTTTGAGAACTTTGAGAACTTTATTTTTGCTCAGCTCTTCCAAGGGACTACGTAACTCCTTCACGACGGAAGTGAATTTTGTAGTTTCCTGTGCTAAAAGATGAGTCCAGTTGAACAAACTAGCGCTCGCAAAAGCAATTTACATCCAGGAAAGACATCTTTTTCAGTCTTTCAGTGATAATTCTGTTTTAAAAGACTGTAATCTCACCCACTGGGTAGAGCTTAGGAAGGCCTTGTGATCGAGACAGCAACAGGACACCCCTCTACTACCAAATTCTGTGGAAACATGTACACATGAAACCATCTTGACTTTTGGACAGAACCAACCGGACTCACGCTCCAAAAGTTCAGGAAACCATCTTCGGACTTTTGCTGCCAAAACCTCCGGGTTCCTCGAACTACCAGAGTGAGTTTATACGTGACATTGATATTTGCCGTTATAACACTATATACTGTCCAAGCCCAGGTCCATAAAGAACTTACCCTATCCGTCCATTCAAAGAACCCGTTAATTAGGTTAATAACATATTTAGATTAATCAAAATACTCCTTTACTCCACAAAGTTCTAATAAGTAAATGCCATTGTTTACTTTCAAGCATTCCTTTGTTAATTATCCATTGTGTCATTCCTATCATTATTATTCATTGTTAAACTTTGTGTAATCTTTAATAAAACCCCATAAAACGTTAAAGAGTTTTATCTGGTGTTTTCCTGTTTATATAGAACATATTCAAAAACAGAGAATTCTCTTCCTTCAGATCAGACTTATTAAACATAATCAGTTTTCCGGGACTGTAAATCCTGGGTGGTGCCAAAAAACAAACATTTTGATAACATAATATTAATTGAGTATTTACATAAATAAATATACATATTCACTACAATTTAATGCACATGTTTTATGAACCAGTTGAAATGTTTAGCTAAAACAAGACCTTAGGGTCTCGAAGAGGGGAATTGTGTTATATGTTTCATGTTATGTGTTTGTTTCTGTGTACATAGTTAGTTATTCATTTATGCATGATGCATGCATGATGCATGCATGAGTTTATGTTATGTGTTTATGGTTTATACTTTCATACATCACCATTGAACACTGATGGTTCTATTGTAGGCAGCCTGTTCAAGGCTATACTATCTTGGACAGCTTTGGCGAGATAGGATATATCAGTTTTTGGAAGTAAGGCTGTTGCTGTGATGTCTGTAGGACATTGGATGGAAATGGAACCACATGCTGCTGCACTGTTACTCTTATATCGCTTCCGTGTCAGGCAAACAGGTAGGAGCCGGCCACAGCTACGTTTATTTCGGTGTCCTGTTTCTTTGGTGGCTTTAACCTCCAGTATGACTCCCTTACAGCCACGTAGACCTCTTACGTTTCATTGTTCGGATCGCGCTGTGGAGAGTGTTCGGGTCAAATTGGGCATGTAAGTACTTGTTGTGTTTCATCCTGGGCAGCATATTGTAAGCCAACCCTGATTCAGTCTTTATTTTGCAGCTGTGTAGGCCCCCGCTGCCTGCGTTCTGCTGGGCGGATGCAGCGCCAGGTTACAGGCTAAATGACCAGCACATAGTTATGTACTCCACTGCTCGTGAAACAACGCTACACTAGGTTGCAGCTCTGGCTATTTAGCTAGCCTACTGCTTCTCCCGTTTTGTGGACTCGTTGCTGTTTTTTTTTGTTCTGTTTTGTTTTGTTCTGTTTTGTTGTTGTTTTGTTTGGTATATAGTCCACTGTTCGTGACTGTTGCTGTTCTTGTTCTTGTTTTATTGCTGTTTGGTTACTGTTTTGTGTTGCTGCTTGATGCTCTTATTTGTTCCTGGGCATCAAAATTAACTGTTTGCATGAGGACTTGGACTGAACCTCCTGCCCTGTATAAGGGGACTGTCTTTGACTTCTATTGATAGTGGTGTGAGCTGTGTTTACAAGTACTGTGACTTGTTAATGATTTTATCCTCCTTGTTAACGTTTCTATTATCTGTTTCAGTTGCTGAGGTCCCCTGTGGTGGTAGTGGTGACCCCTGGTGGTGGTGCTCCAGTTGTTTATTTTTCCTTGGTTTGCCCATTCTGTGTGTGTGTGTGTGTTTTCGGGTGCCCTCACTCCCACTGGATGTAGCCTCCCCCATCCTTCACACTTCCCCTCACTGGTAAGCCTCAGCTCCTTGAATTTATGTAGCTCGTTTAAAGATTATTTTAACCCTTTTCTAGAATTGGCATTTTACTCTTGTAATAAAAATAACATTTATTTTACTCCAGCAAGGTTTTATTGTCTTTTTGCTGCCACTTAACCTAAATAAATCTGATTGTTTGTAAATAAGGAAATCTTGTCTCCTTTATCAGTGAGTGAACCTGTGTGTCCTTGTTTTCATAATATTCTCTAGGTGAAATTCCTAGGGTGGCATAGTTGGCTATTTTTATACAGACTCTTAAACAGTTAAAATATATCATCCCCTGTTTTCGGTTCGCGCCACACGAGCATTCGTCTAAGCAAGTTTAAACCAGTGAAAGCCAACTTCTAAGACTTCCTTTCAGCAAGTCAGTTTATTTTTAAAGACTTTATTTTTCCCGCTATCCGGAAGTCTGCTAAGGGATCAGCCAGTCAACTAGCTTCAACAGACCGTTTCCGCCTCAACGCTACACCGCCACACAGCGACATGTCTGGAGTGGCGTGCACATTACAACCACTCGGCCTTTCGGAACTAGGCAGGACGCGCCAAATTCTAGAGGACACTTTGGACCTTGTCGCGAGGGCCTCCCTGCACCGAACCCAAGACCAGAGAGTTTAAAACGTGGCACACACAAAGCCTGGCGTTGTAAAAACGTAGTCGGTTAAAGCACTGACTTGGTAGACCAAGCTGCTTCTGTCACATTTCCTTTGTTAAATTTCCATAATCTAGATTAATCTAAACATTCCTGGTTTCACGATACCCTCTGAAAGCAAATGTTTATTTCTGTGTTTATCCCTTGTCGTGTCAATCCTTTCCCTGTTCCCATTCTTTTTATTCATCATTGTATAATCTTTAATAAAATCCCATAAAAGACATTAATGTTTCTGTTTATATTTAGAAATGTTCAAAAACCAGAAGAATTCTCTTCCTTCAGATTAATGAGACTAGACTAGATTAAACAGTTTCTCTGGACCTGTCCAAAACCAGAGTGGTGCCCCTTTTTAATTAGAAATTAATTTTAATGAATTAATATAAAAATGTAATTATTACAATTAATATTATAAATTAATCTGATATTTTTTTGAAACATAGTCACACACTACAGTACACTACAAGCCTCCACTCTGGCTCTAGCTGCCTTTAAATCCTTCTCTGCTTTTAGTTTTTCCAGTTCACACTTTTGAGCTTCAATCCCTTGTACAATTGAGTATTCTGATTCTTTGACTGCTAATTCAGCTGCTGCCTCTGCCCACCTCTCTGCAATGGACATAGCTGAAGACTTTGATGTGGGGCATGAAACTGTGGATTCGTAGACAGAACAAGCATAATTGTGATGGAATAACACACAAAGGCTGTGTTTTACATTTTCTCTGTTAAGTCCTCAAGGCATGCCATTCTGTCAAAAATTATCTTCAAAATATCTTTTGTCACATTTCACAAGTATCAATTTTGCGTCTAGTGTCACTGGATGGGGCGATGTAATCTCTAATTTCCAGGTAGACATGCATGACATCATCCCTTCCCTTTTCAAGTGTATTAATTAGAACAACTAGTTGGCTTTCACTAATGTCTGTTTTTAGCTCTTCCCTTGTGTTGCGAGCAAGGTCTTTCCATTGTTCGTACAGCTGAATCAATCTTTTCTCCCTTTTCAAGGCCTCCTCCATTTTATATGCACGCATCTTCTCTGTTAGGTTCTGTTGACAACCAGAATGGTGAAGCCTCTCCTCTTCCGTTCCATTATGAGGGGCCTGCACTTGCTGGTCTGGGTCTTTAATTTCAGATGCATCTGTATTCTTTAGAGGAGTTCCACAGACTAGATTACCTTGGATAGATGAGGTGAAGCTGTTGTTCTTTTGGGTGTTCTTACTGTAGCATTCCTGGCTGAACAGATGCAATTTACTCTCGGGAACTGATGTTTATAAAGTGTTTATTTTCCAAAACACCGTAAGAGCCTAATCATGCAACCACACAAACAAATAAATTATTAGCCATTTGCCTGTAAATTGTACAAAATGTCCAATTAATCAATCCATATTTGCAATCAGGTGGGTATACACTCAAAATAGTGTGACAAAGCAAAATTTCATAAATAGGATAATGTAATAACTTTACATTGACAGTATTCATTATTAATTATTTTTAATACAAACACTTCAAAGTCTCTCAAAGTTTACCACAAAGAATAAAATTAAAACAGTACCTTGTGCCCTTCATCAGCCAGGAGCTAATAGATAGAGGGAATCCTTTTCACCATATATAAAAGAGAAAATCCGTCACACCGGCTCAACTGGCGAAGCCGTTTTTTTTTTGGCGACATGCAGATGTTTTTTGTGGGAGTTTCTCTGTAGGACCCCACTTTTACAAACCAGGAAATATAGGTATTATTTCTTCTTAAATTACATGGATTTAATTATTTTTACAGCGGCCATGTGTATAATGATGTTCTCTTTTAGTGTCGATGAAAAAGAACAAACATAGGTGGCTTTGATTCGAGAGTGGTTTGTGGATTGTAACTCGATGTAAACAGGACAGCGCTGTCACCAGTTGATCCAGACGATCTTCGTTTAAACTGCGTAACATGAGAAACAGCCTTTAAATTAAGAAATACTACAGAAGAAATACTGGGGTGGACTTGGGGCTCATGCTGTGCAACCTCTTGTAACTGAGTTACCTGCAGTCATCAAAATATAATATGGTTCAGTTCAATGAGAATAAAACAGTTGAGGCTACTCTTGAGCTCTTGTCT
This sequence comes from Neodontobutis hainanensis, assembly GCA_024349245.1. Lineage (NCBI taxonomy): Eukaryota > Metazoa > Chordata > Actinopteri > Gobiiformes > Odontobutidae > Neodontobutis > Neodontobutis hainanensis. Next base: position 49,837 of record JALDNG010000392.1, on the reverse strand, counting down.
CTGGTCAGCATTGGAGTCATACTGGCAACTAAAGCTGTCTTTAAAATGTTGTTTATCCCATGTCTTTATGACTGACTATGATTTATGTTGTATGTTTGTCTTTGTCTCAAGTACTGGTGAGCTGAAGGAAACATTCCAATAGGTAAACAATAAAGTAAAGTTATATTCTATTTTGTTCATTACGCATACTATAATTAAGCACAAACAAATATAAATAAATTCCCTTATTGAATAAATATTCAGAATATAAATGTAGCTTGTCTCCCCCTAAAATAATAAGAAAATAAAGAAAAATAAAACAGATTTCTTGTTTACAGTTTTGAAAACCCATAATGACAAAATTTTAATGTTTCCGCCCTTGACCTTTGACATTAGAGCCTTTGGTATTGTTCACTTGTGAGGTCTGTGTTGGATGAAAGAACTTCCACAGGTCTTAGACATCATGAGTTGGTTCTTTACCATGAACCTCAAGAAAAATAGTTTTATCCATTAGTTATCTTTTAAAAGGCAACTCCACGACGTTAAACTGGTTCTGACTGTTGAGAGAAGATTTATTTTTAATAGTGACACTTTAAAGGCTAGGAACAGAAATGACCATAAAACCAATATTTATGACAATGTCAATATGAAGCATATTAAAAACTTTCAAAAAGTTTATTAAAGAGAAATGACAACAGAAAACCTTTGTATTACAAGTATTATTTGGTTTAAAAGTGTAGACTGCATAACACCATAAAAAATAATCTGATCAGTCTGTGTGTGTCTAACAGCAGACTATTAAGGTTCACCTAAATGGTTCTCAGGACGTCTAATAAAAGGGTTGCTCCCAAACCTTCAGGACTCTACCAGGACAGTATTTAAAAAGCCAGAAGTCCTGCTGTAGCAGCAATGGTTTATGGTTTAGATTTTATATAGCGCCTTTCTCCCAAGGGACCCAAAGCACTTTACAGGTCGTCCATTATTCATTCATACACAGTCACACTGGTGATGGTAAGCTACAACTGTAGCCCTGGGGCAGACTGACAGAGACGTGGCAGCCATTCTGCGCCTACGGACTCTCCGACCAACACATACATTCACTGCACATTCTTACACGTTCATACAAGGCAAGGTGGGTTAAGTGTCTTGCCCAAGGACACAACGACAGTATTTTGTGGGGAGAGCGGGAATCGAACCCACCACCTTCCGGTTGAAGGACGACCGCTCTACCACTGAGACACTGCCGCCCCTGACTATCACACTTTCAACCAATTGAGTCTTGTAGAAGAGAGCAGTCATTTGACAGATGTGGTACTTTGTCTTTCTCTACAGGGACAAACTGTAGAAAAAGACGGTTTCTATTCATGTAGAAAATGCGCTCTCTAAGTGTCAGTGTGCCGCTTGTTCTAAACACGTTTACTCTGCAAACTCTTTAAAAACCCAATGACATGCCAACATTTCTACTTGAACAGCTCTGTTTTTACTGTTAACCCATCACCAAGCTCACACCAAAAAAAGTTGTTGAAATATCACAGGTTAACTTGGGTCTGAGCCACAAGACAACCTGACCTCAGTGCTCTGCTCTGTCCAACTACTGGGCAGCGAGATTAATAAACCTTTACCATAAAAGTACATTGTTTGATTACAAATCAGATTAACAGCAAACTTTAGCTATAAGCAGTTTCTCATAATCAACCATGTTCCAGCTACATGTGTTTTGAACAGGCGTCGGCAGACACCTTTCCCTAGTTCAGCTGATGCACTTAAATTCATACAAAAATATTAAACTAGGCAGTTGTCTAAATCCCTGTTTGCTGTGAGGGGCTTTTTTTTTTTTTTTACTAAACATAGTTTTGTCACTTTTGTTCATAAACATACATTAAGAAATGAAGGAGAAGCAAATTTTATTTAGCTTTGTATAATTTTATCTTTCCCTCTGTGACCCACCACCCTCTCTGTCTGTCCCAGCTGTGAAGGAGGTGAATGGAAGCACAATGTAAAGAAATTTGGGTGTCCAACAAGGGTGCAATAAAGTGCTATATAAATGCACACCATTTACCAACCAAATTTTTCTATTTCAAACGTACTTGATATTTCAGACATTTAGAAATGTATTTTAGATCATACATATGCATTGTCCATTGTATTGCAAATAACCAGTAATTGATGTACTGATGTTTCCCATGACCTTAAGCCTTTGGCTTTTTTTGGCCAAGTGTATGAATGATAATGAAATACCCTTTTTCACTAATAGTTAGTGGTTTGGTGAAGCCATTTATTGTCAAACAATTGTGTTTACTATTTTTAAATCATAACAGAAACTACCCAAATGACCCTGATCAAAAGTTTACATACCCCAGTTCTCAATATCATGAATTGCCACCTTTAACTTCAATAACAGCTTGAAGTCTTTTGTGGTAGTTGTGGATGAGGCTTTTTATTTTCTCAGATAGTAAATCTGCCCATTCTTCTTGTGAAAAAGCCTCCAGTTCCTGTAAATTCTTGGGCTGTCCTTCATGAACTGGACATTTGGGATTTCCTCAAAGTGGTTCAATTATACTGAGGTCAGGAGACTGAGGCCAGTACAGAACTGTAGAGTTACACATCTCTGCAGCAGTCTATCACAGTCATCAAAGTGATTAACTTATTCACAGGAGAAAAATCAGATAGACCACCATCATTAGTCAAACTCACAGAAGCGCACTGCTAACTTTATTTTTCTTGTACGCATGCTCACAACATACACAGTGCACAAAGCTTGCACGTTTCAATGATGCCAATGCGTAGACTATAACATGGCTTTGCCACTTATACTTATTCATGTATGCTCAACTCTCCCACTCAAAGACATGTTTATAGCATTCTATAGTGGCAAACAAAAATAACTTTTAAATAAAACATTTGGTATACTGGCAGTAATCTCAAAACGTCTTAAAAGTTAAATAAAAACACATCTGCCAGTTCACGTTATTTTCTTGAAGTTCTAAAACTTAACCTTGGTCACCGGCTTGGTAAGGACATCAGCTACTATGTTAGCAGTAGAACAATATTCTATAGATATTTTCCCTTCTGTGTGTGCAGACCATACAAAGTGATATTTTATACCGACGTGTTTACTTCTCTGTCTGCATACAGGATTCTTAGACAAAGCTATTGCCCCCTGGTTGTCCTCGTATATCTTGACTGGCGCATGCTGGTTACTATCAATTCCTTTACATAGTAAATAGTATGTACAAGATACATACTCTCTTGAGTAGTGGCAGCTAGTACCATATACCCAGTTTCACAGGTGGATAAAGCCACCGTTCGCTGTTTCTTACTCTTCCACAATATGACTGGACCATTTTCAGTTAAGCTGAAACAATATCCAGTTGTGCTTCTCCTTCTCTATCATTTTTATCTGCTGTGCAATCAGCATCACCGTATCCCTCAAGCTGTAGGCTTTTCTCACATTTTCGGAAGTGTAGTTCTTGATCCACAGTACCTTTTTAAGTACCTTAGTAGGTGTTTTGCTGTAACCTAATGCTGTTGTTTTGGTTCCGCTAGGTGTTGTGAAAGTTTACTAACAACCCAGCTCAGGTCTGGTCGAGTACATGTCATAATGTATATCAAACTACCTACTATCTCTCTATATCCTGTTAAGTCAATGACTTCACCCTCATTAATTAACTTTTGTTCACATGGGGTGGATCTTGGTTTACACTCGGACATTTCAAATTTCGCTAACATTTTTTTTATGTGTCTGTTTTGAGTCATTTTGATCTCTTCCTCACTCTGTAAGAAATCAATACCCAGGAAGTGTTTAAGTGGACCCATATATTTCATCTGAAACCTTCTCTTCAAGATTTCTTTCTCATCACTGAGTAAAGTGTTGTTACTTGCGGCTATGATTAAGTCCTCTACCCATAGTAACAAAATCACGTTCTCGTTCTCAAATTCTCTGCTGTAGACACGATGATCAGCATATTTTTTTACAAAACCATTCTCTGTAAGGTGATCATGCAGTAACATGTTCCAGTTACATCCGGACTGTTTTAAGCCATATAATGACTTATTAAGTCTACACACTAAGTGTTCTCCTATTTTAAATTTGATCTCAAAACCTTCCAGTTGCTCCATATACACCTCACAGTCCATTGGAACATGGAGGTAAGCAGTCTTTACATCCATTTGATGTAGGGTAAGATCCTCCTTCACAGCCACTTGCATTAAAGCTTGAACAGAAGTGATGTTGGCTGTCGGTAAAAAAGTGTCTTTATAGTCAATTCCTTCTACTTGACCATACCCTCTTGCAACATATCTGGCTTTACAAGTCTCAGATCCATCTGGGCTCTCTTTTACTGTGTCATGTATCTTTTACTGTGTAGACCTCCCACTGCTTGTTTTACTATTGGCAGTGGTGTCAGAGTGAAAGTCTAATTTTCTGTCAAAGAGTTCATCCCCTCTTTCATTGCATCAGTCCACATTTTTGAGTGTATAGAGTCCCTAGTCTCTCAAAACGTTTTAGGTACATCGTAAGTCACTCTGTAGAAATAATCTACATTTTCACTTTCATCATTACTACACTCAGCTTTATATTGGTAATCATTAATGTTAACTTCATGTGCGAGGGAATGTATTATCGTGAGAGTCTGTGAGGCGGGAAGTGTTCTCTTTTCAGCGGAAATAAAGTGGACCTGGTGCAGATCTACGTTGTGTTGGGGGCTATTTTTCATGGTAGCAGAGGATGGTTTCCAACTATAGAGTACCGCCTAAGTTTGACGAAACCAGACCATACGAGTGCTGGAAAAATTAAATTAGTATTTGGACACTTGTTACGGATTTGGACCAAAAAAAACAGGCACGCGCGGTGGTGTTGGGGCTCGAGGGGCGAGCCAGAGAGATCGCTTTGGAATTACCCGACGGTATGAAAACCTTGCTAGATAAATTGGACTCCGTATTCTTGAGAGAAGAAAAAGACCGCGCTTATGAAGCATACTCTCATTTCGACTCGATTTCCAAAGACAGCGCGGTGTCCATGGCAGATTACATCATAGACTTTGAGCAGAGATACAACCGCATTAAGAAGTACAACATGACCCTGCCTGACGCTGTGTTAGCGTTTAAACTCCTGGACACGGCTTGTCTTGAAGAGAAGAGTAGGCAGCTAGCACTTACAGCGTGCGCGGATTTAACATTCGCATCCATGAAGTCAGCGTTAAAACGGATTTTCGGAGGAAAAACCAGTGGAGCAAGCGGAGGCAGCGAGACTCAAGATGCAGCGTTTTTCACGGAGCAGAGGACACCGTGTAAATTCAGACGGAACAACAGCCAGTCACAGAGCAGACAGTGGCAGCCACAGCAAGGTACAAACCCACTCGACAGATGTGGTAAGCGAACAAAATGCGTAATTTGTCAGAGCACGTACCATTGGGCCAAAGACTGTCCTCATCGTAGAAATGAAGTAAAGCAGAAGATGAAAATGTCGAAGAGTGTAACATTACACTGTTTTCATGACGGACTCTGAGGTCTTCCTAACTGAATCACTGGGATCAGCTATCATTGATACAGCATGCACACGTATTGTTTGTGGTGAAAAGTGGCTGGATAGTTACATGAAAGACCTGAGCCAAAGCCAAATAGAGAAACTGATGCAAACAGAATCTTCAAGCTGCAGACCTTTCAGATTTGGTGATGGTCAGGTGGTACACTCCAATAGAAAGCTAAAGCTTCCTGCTAAGATCGGGCCAACAAAATGTCAGATTGAAACGGAAGTTGTTCCTGTTGATATTCCCTTAATGCTGAGCAAAATGGCTCTAAAGAGAGCAGGAACTGTTTTAGATATGGAGAATGACAAAGTTGTCATGTTCAAGCAACCAGTGTCTCTTGAGCTCACTAGTTCGGGACACTATTGTGACATTAGAGATGGTAATACTGAAGTGGACACCAATGAAAGTGAAATCCTTGTCGTCACAGCAGAGATGTCTACAAAAGAGAAGCGTAAAGTTCTCCTGAAGCTTCACAAGCAGTTTGGCCACGCCTCTGCAGACCGGCTACAGAGGCTCATTCTCAGCTCTGGAAATACTGACAAAGACTGTCCAGTTATTCTGCAAGAGATCATCCGTGACTGTGAGGTATGTCAAAGATATAGCGGGACCAAGCCCAGGCCTGCTGTTGGTTTGCCTTTAGCCTCAGAGTACAATGAGACGGTGGCAATGGATTTACATGAGCTGGAACCTGGCATATGGTACCTCCACATTATCGACCATTTTACACGCTTCAGCGCTGGAAACATTGTGAGAACAAAAAAAGCCTCAGAGATTGTCAACTCTTTCATTTACTCATGGATAAGTGTTCATGATGCCCCAAAACGGATATACACTGATAACGGTGGTGAGTTCAACAATGAGGAGATAAGAGAGATGGCATAAAAATTCAACATTGAGATGAAGACTACAGCGGCATACAGTCCTTGGAGCAACGGGCTGCTGGAGAGACATAACATGACACTGACTGAGATCCTCCTGAAGGTGAAAAGGGAAAACGAGTGTGGCTGGCAGATTGGTCTAGACTGGGCTCTAATGGCCAAAAACAGTATGATCAATGTGCACGGTTATAGTTCACATCAGCTTGTATTTGGTCACAGTCCTAATCTTCCCTCCGTTTTGGTTAATAAATTGCCTGCTCTAGAAGGCACTTCTATGAGTACTAGAGTGGGACAGCACCTAGCAGCGTTGCATGCTTCCAGAAGAGCATTCACAGAGGTGGAATGCTCAGAAAGGATAAGAAGAGCTTTACAAAAGCTGCTCAGGTCTACAGATGAAAAGTACGAGACAGGAGACAGAGTGTACTACAAACGAGCAGACAGTACAGAATGGAAAGGCCCTGCTGTAGTTATCGGTCAAGATGGCTTTGTAGTGTTTGTCAGACATGGTGGGATCCTTGTCAGAGTACACCAGTCCAGGCTGAATAAAGTTAATGCACATGATGAGGATACACCTGTACTACCTGATATCCCTGAAAATAGTAAAGAAAAAGAAAACGTAATACACACTGATGTGTCAGAGAATTCAGATGATGAAATGAGTGTTAACAGAGAAGTACAAATCCCTGAAAACACAGAAACAGATGATAGAGAAGACGTGAGACAAACTAATGAGACAGAGAGTGATGCTACTAATACAGTGGTTTCAACTGGTGTCAAACTGAGAACAGGTCAAACAGTGACATTTACAAACAGAGATGATGGTAATAAACACACTGCCAGAGTTCTAGGCAGAGCAGGGAAAGCAAAAGGGCAATATAGAAACTGGTACAATGTGCAGTATCTTGAACCAAATGGTAGCGAGGGTAAAAAGGAAGCTTTAGACATGTCACATGTTGATGATCTTCTCACTGAATGTGAGAACACCGATGGTGATGTACTTATTACCAAAGACATATCTTTTGATGCTGCTAAACAGCAAGAGATTGAAAACTGGCAAAATAATAATGTTTACGAAGAAGTCACAGACAAGGGTCAGAAATGTATCTCTACTAGATGGGTCTGTACGTTGAAGGAAACTTCTAATGGTATTGTTCCCAAAGCCCGCCTTTTGAAGAAGTCAATATTCATGAGCTACAAAAAGATTCTCCCACATGTGCATCAGAGTCACTCAGGCTGCTGTTAACTGTTATTTGTCAAAACAAATGGCAAGTGAATTCTATGGATGTTAAGTCTGCTTTTTTGGTACCCTATTGAACTCTTTACTCTCTTTAGGTTGTTCCTGACCTTGACTGACTATTTTTGGTAATGTATCTCCATAACTCTCTATTTTGTCCTCCATGTCACAATTTGTCTGAGTCTGGTTATCTGTACTACTTTTTGTGATATATTTTACCAGCCTAAGTTTTAGAACTTTTCTTGTCTCAGGATAATACACATTATACGCTGGACTATATTTGTCATATCCTACGAAAATACCCTTTTCGCCTCTAGAATCCAGCTTCTTCTTATCCTGCTTATACACGTAGCATTCAGAACCAAAAATCCTCATGTTGGACAGATTAGGAGTTTTTCCTGTGAAAACACGGAAAGGTGTCTGCTAGAGGTGCTCCGATCAGCATTTTTGGGGCCGATCACCGATTACCGATCACCAAAATCATGATCTGCCGATTGCCGATCACTGCCGATCACAGAATGGCAGGGGAATGGGAATCTTTTATCTATAATCATGCAGAGTTTGCACCATTTGTAGAAATGAAACTAACTCTAAATTAACTGTATTGAGAAAAAAAAACTGTAGACAAAAAATAGGCTAGAGTCAAGATCATGAAGAACCACCAAGTGTTTATTTTAGAAAATGAGATAAGGCTACTTTAGACCATCTTTCCCAAATGGTTTAGTTTCTCATACTCTGCATATTCAGTTGTTGTCTTGTTCCAAGATGCCTAATCATGTTAGTGGTGTTAAAATGACGTTGCTTGCTTACACCTCGAGGGATTTCATCACGACATACATTGCAAACTTTACAGACGGGAGAGCTCATGTTGCCACTGACAAGCTCCGCCCTGCTGTTGTGTAGGCTACCTGTGCCGCGCGCCGTGCAAGCACGCAGTGTTGCCAACTATTTATTCACATAGTCTCTTCTACTGTATTTTATTATGATAAAGCCGAATGTCCCAATAAAACTCTTCTCATTTCTCATCTCAATTAAGTAATAAGCACACGAGAAGAATGGAAATCAAAACGGTCAAACTAAATTCTCTAAATTGAGTCACGGCTGTGTTGCCAGCGGCGGCTTGCTAAGTTGCCGCACATGCGCGATTCATTTTCAGTCTGAACGTGGAGGGGAGAACAAGTCCTGCTCTGACTGCAGCTGAGAGGGGCTGCTGCGCCTGTGAGTGCTTAGGGATGGGGGCGGGACTAGCAGCAGCACCCGCTGCTCATTGAGAAGAGTAAGAACGATGTGTGCTTTCACTTCAGAGAGTCTCAAAGTCTCCAGAAAAAGTCGTTAGATTTGTTGCTACTCGCTTTTTTGAAAATATGTCGCTAAATGGGTCTGAATACTCGATAAATATAGCGACAAAGGCGCTAAGTTGGCAACACTGCATGCACGTGTGAAAAAGTCGCACTATTTACGTCACGCGATCGGCTTTTTTGATCGGCGCTTTTGGGGTTCGCCGATCAAGCTATTTTTAGTCAATATCGGCCGATCATGATCGGTGGCCGATCAATCGGAGCATCCTTAGTGTCTGCTCTACCGCTTACTGTAACATCTGTTATGGATTTGAGCTGCATATTTCCATAATTGCTTTGGGAGATTACTCTCCAATAGCATGCATTGTGACATCTCAAATAAGGTTCTCCAACCTCTTTTGGCAGTTTCATTCTGATGGGGTGAGTATGGTGCACTGGTCTCGTGCCTTATCCCGTTACTCCTAATTAGAGACTGGAATTGCTGCCCGGTAAATTCTGATTCTCAGTTATCAGATCTTATACACTTTATTTTTTCATATGGAGCTACGTCTGCTATGAATTTTTCTGTAGCCTTTATCGTGTCGCTCTTTGCTTTAATAAAGTATTGAAAAATCATTCCAGTGTAATCATCGGTAAATGCTATCACATACTTGTACCCGTCTTTATCTGCTGGTTCTATAGGGCCGCACAGGTCTGTGTGTACTAGCTCTAGTACGGTTGAAGCTTTAGCGTCTGCCTGTCTGTTTCTACTTTGTGTAAATTTACCCTGTGTGCATATTTCACAGTTCTGATTGGACTTGTCCGTCTTATCGTCATTCCCTCAACTACCTGTTCTAATTTTGCGACGTCATCAAAATGACAGTGACCAAGTATCCTATGCCACATTTGAATGTCATAGCTACCGTACACTTCATCAACGTTTTCATTTTCTACTGTGTCAAGGTAATAAAGCTTACATTGTGTACCGTCTTTGTGATTTAGCCAGTTATCGCCATCTTTGAAGTGCATCTCGGCTCCGTTAGCTGTAGCTGATTTCACTGAAAAGATGTTCTGTCAAAACTATGGGATGTATAGTGCTTGCTTTAGCCTCGTTTTCACTTGACATCATTCTCTATCCAGCAAGTCTGACAGCAAGGTCTGTCAGACCCTTGCCCAGAAACAGACATGGTTTTGTTTCTGACCTTTTATACACACACACGCACACATGCACAAGCATGCACAACTGAATGTGCCTCAACCTTTTATTGGAATTATTTACAAATCCTTTAATAGAATTGTCTCAAAGTTTACTGTACTGAACCGCAATGTGCTGTGTAGAGTAAATATGAATATGTATATTAATTTATGAAAATAATCAATTAATATTTTGTTATCAAAATTATTTCTTGTTAAATTTAGTTTGACAGGTCTAAACAGAAACTGTTATATTTAATAAGTCTGATCTGAAGGATTAGAATTCTCTGTTTTCGAATATTGTCCTAATATAAACAAGAAAAACACCAATGAAAATCCTTGACGTTTTATGGGGTTTTATTAAAGATTACACAAGTTTAAAACAATGAATAATGATAAGGGAATGACACAAAGGGATAACGTTATTGACAAATGATGAGGATAATTAAGACAGAAATGATTGACAGTGAACAATGGCATTTACTTAGAAGAACTTTGGTGGAGTAAAGAAGTATTTTTGAACATTAAATTGTTATTTAACTACGGACAGTTACAGAGTTTTAAAGGGTAGGAAATGATGGTTAGATTGTTGAATTAAAGGATTATTTACGGCTATTTGAGTAGTGGATAGGTAGTGGTTCTGATGGGGCTACTCGGACAATGTACAAGGTTTACAACGCCAAACATCAGTGTCACGTGTTCAACTACCTCTGGTCGTTCGGTGACTCAGTGGTCCAAGCAGGAAAGGTCCAAAGGGATCCTTTAGAACAGGGGTCTCAAACTCAAATTACTTGGGGGGCAGGCCAGATCAGTTATTCCACAAAAAAAGCTTTGTTAAATCTTCTCAAACGTCATTACTAGAAGTTTTTTAACTTCAATGGGTTTTTCTGAACTTAAATGGAATATTGAAAAACATGAATGAGCTGGCTGAGTGGCCCCATGGGATGTCCACTCTCCTCTGTGATATTGTCAACATAACATCGGAGTTAATTTGCAGATTCGTCATGATAACAAATCCGCATGGATAATGGCAATCAAATTTGCCATCAACAAACAAAAGAATTAATTTAAAATGATGCCAAATCAAATGCCAGTAACATTGAATTTGTCCAGCTCAAGGTCAAACATTTTAATTTCAAAAACAGTAAGAAGCAGAAGGTTTATGACGACTATGTGATGTTACACGGGCTCCTCCATAGTTGTTAAATGTTTCTCTGCCTGCATCAAGCCCAGCTGATGGCCTGCCCCCAGGAGCCATATACTCCACTGTGATGGTAGGTTGGTTCAGTTTCAGCTGCACAAAAAGGAACCTTCCACACACAACGTGGTATTGGGCCATTCATATAAAACTCACAGGGCCCACTAACATTAAACTTTCATATCGTCCTGCGGGCCACAGAATATCATCTTGCGGGCCGCAAGTTTGAGACCCCTGCTTTAGAACCTTTACGCAAGTCCTCCAGCTGATGGTTTCCAAGCGACGAGATTGCGTCACGCGTACACTGTTCCCAAAAGGGGTTGTGGTTCGACCGTAGCAGTGAAGAGGAGGCGTCCTGTGATTGTCTTTGAGTGTAAGGTAGGCCTCTACCAGCGGTTGAGGTTAAAGTCTTTAAAAACAGAAGAATCACTGAATGATCACATTTAGCACAAGGAACTACAAAAATTTACTTCCGTCGTGGAGGGTTACGTAGTCCTTGGAGCCACTGAGCAAAAACAAGCGTAGGCTTTTTAAAGAGAAAAAAATCATGTTTGCACGATGTGTGCTACGTGGCTAAAAAAATTGAAAGTTCCAAAGTTACAAAAGTAAAATAAACTAAAACAAAGCAATATAAGGGCCGTAAGAGGATAGTCAAAGCAAGAGAGGTGAAGAGATGAAGTAGCTTCCCTGGCCGGAGGCCAGCTTCTATCATTTTGTTTAAGGGCGTGTTTCGAAGCGCTTTCCAAAAAAGAGGGGCGTGATTTTGTGTTTAAGATTTCTAAGCTAAATGTGGTTAAAAACTATCCTTTTTCTCCACCAAATAGCAGAATTCTAGATACAAATGAACATTAAACCACATTGCTCTTATACCTGTGGAATTGAGACATAGAAAATGCATTTTGAATAATATCATCTGTAGTATTGTATGACAGTTTCATAAACATATCCAATTTATTTTAATATTAATTTATTAAAATTAGTTTCTAATTAAAAAGGGACACCACTCTAGTTTTAGACAAATCCAGAGAAACTGTTTAGTCTAGTCTCTCAATAATCTAACGGAAGCGAATTCTTCTAGTTTTTTTGAAAATTTCTTAATATAAACAGAGAAACATTAATGTCTTTATGGGATTTTATTAAAGATTATACAATGATGAATAAAAAGAATGGGAACGGGGAAAGGATTGACACGACAAGGGATAAACACAGAAATACACATTTGCTTTCAGAGGGTATCGTGAAACCAGGAATGTTTAGATTAATCTAGATTATGGAAATTTAACAAAGGAAATGTGAAGGAAGCAGCTTGGTCTACCAAGTCAATGCTTTAACAGACTACGTTTTTACAATGCCAGGCTTTGTGTGTGCCACGTTTTAAACTCTCTGGTCTTGGGTTCGGTGCAGGGAGTCCCTCACGACAAGGTCCAAAGTGTCCTCTAGAATTTGGCGCGTCCTGCCTAGTTCCGAAAGGCCGAGTGGTTGTAATGTGCACACCACTCCAGACATGTCACTGTGTGGCGGTGTGGCGTTGAGGCGGAAACGGTCTGTTGAAGCTAGTTGACTGGCTGATCCCTTAGCAGACTTCCAGATAGCGGGAAAAATAAAGTCTTTAAAAATAAACTGTGACTCGCTGAAAGTAAGTCTTAGAAGTTGGCTTTCACTGGTTTAAACTTGCTTTGGCGAATGCTCGTTTCTGTTTGAGCAAACTGTTAGCAGGCTTAGAGGAAGCATTTTTGGCAGCTGCTTGCAGGAGGAAAACTTTGTGTAGCAAGCAAGGCTTGCAGGCTTGAAACAAAGAAAATTTACTCGTTACACGAGGCCGGGAGCTTTGAGAGGTTGCGGAGGCGAGGCGGTCCTAGTGGACCGTCCGCTGGTTGAAAGTGAAGCAAAGGGGAGAAGAAGGGGAGATCCTTTGGCAGTGTGCCAGTTTTATCACCTTTGGAATGGGGGCGTGTTTTACGGAGAAGGGCGTCGCTTTGGGAAGTTTGACTGAAGTTTAAATGTTTAAACTAAGTTTTAAAAACATTCCTTGCTTCGCCATATCTTTTGGTTTTTCATAAACACGCAAAACACTTGTACTGCAAAGATATACAGAGAATGCATTTGTCAGGATATCATGTTACATTTTCTTAAAACAAAACACAACCTGCAAACAAACTAGGATGAGGAGTTCTCGTCACGACTCCACGTCCTGGAAAAGAACATTATAAACAACAGCACATTAACACAATAACTCTTTTATTAAAATAACCAAATGTCCTTTGGGGAAAAGTCAATAGTTCTTTGTCCATTCAACCACAAGGGAACAGTGTCTGATCATCAGAAGTTCAGGGGTTTCTGGTGTGATCAAACAAACTTCTATCTCCAGAGTTATGACCGGTTTGACAGTGGCGCCAGGGGCCTGTGACCTGTTGGTGTTGAATGGCCTGAGATGTGTCCTTAGGATGGCTAAAGAAAGTTCTGGTTAAAGCTGAATCAACAACTTTATCTCCCAGAATTTATGGTCCTTTGACATGGTGCCAGGATGTGGTACTGGTCCTGAGTCACCTTTGACCTGGTGACTGGCAGACCCAAGTTCCACTTCTTATGAAAGCAGAAACAAAGTCATTAATAACATTTCCTGTCCTTAACAAAACACTTTGTCCGTCCTTTTATCTGAAAGAAAATGATGTTAACCAAGTCTTCTTCCAGGCTTCAGATTCAAGCCTGTCTCTGAAGGACAATGGCGAAAACAAACAGTTGTTAATCCTGAAGACTTCTTAGTCTTATAACAGATGTAACTGTGTGGGTGGAATTCTGGAGGCTGATCTGCTACACATGGAAACGTATATTAATTTTATTAACACAGCCAGCTGTAAAGGTGGTGAAAAAGAAGTCTTTTTATTTTGTTGTAACTCAGGATCATGTAATGAACATTATGAAGATCACACATTTAATACGATATACTTTAATACACACTTTTAGTGGCACAGAACACAGAATTGTCTTTGGGTTACGAAACAGAGTCGTTACTCTGTTTAACCAACAGAGGGCAGTGTTTGATCGTTCTAAAAGTCTCCAAGGTTGAGACATGAAAGCCTTCCTATGGAGTCTGTGAGTTCTTCAATACACAAATCGTATTTAACGGGTTTAGCACTGTCAGACTTTGGTGCCAGCAAGTCTGGTTTCTCTGGGATAACACCTTGATCTGTCTTTGAAGTTAAGAAAAACAAGGTTGTTTAAAATTAAAAGTGAATTAAATTCACTCCTGGTTTCCTGTCGGTAGTAAAAAAAAAACACCTGGACATCTGGTGCAAATTAGCAGAGAAGTGCTAATCAGATCTTCTTGAGGCTTCTTCAGTTTAAACCAACAGTTCTTAAGGGTCTGCAAAAAGTCAACGGCATTAATCTTTAATCCTTGGTTTTTAATTCCTGGTACAAAGAGAGGCTACAGCTACAGCTGCTTGGGGGAAACATTATAATTAAATAATCTCTCATGACCAACCAAACAATCCAACTTGAGTAGCAGCCCTTGTGATGGACGTGGAGCAACCAAATAAACAATATTACTAAACAGATTTCAACTGGCAAAAATAAATATATTGAAATATTGAAATGTAGGCCTACCATTAGACAAGCATGTGCTCGCGTGCACAAGCAACCCTCCTAATTGACGCACTGGCTTGCCACATTGGGCTTATAAAAAATATTGTCAATGCAAACATATATATACCTAACTTATGCTAAAATTTTATCTTTTTTTTAGTCACTTAGCCTAAGTGAAATTATTATAAGCTTATGACCATGATCTTTTGTTGATGTGAAGCCCCATTGTTATCTACCCTAACCCTGCCCTGCAATTGTTATTGTAACACTAAACTGCATGTACAATTCTAGTTGTGTAACCTTTTTAAGGTTATTATAGCACCTAATGTGTTTTTGTATGTTTGTTTAAGTTTTCCTCTAGGTGATCCAGACAGACTGGACCAGTAGGTGTTGAAGAGGAGGAGACAGAACTGGACTTTTACTTCTTCCAGTCGGTTGTGCAGTCAACACTTTAAGAGGGATAGCTTCTGCACTGATTTGAGGGTACCCAAAGCTTTATGTGTCATCTTTATTACAAGGACAGTACATACTGACCAAGAGTACAACTGTATAATATGCCAGAGTAACATTAGTCCACATGGGTTATTGTAGAACTGTAGTTGTAGGTAGAATTGTAGTCACAAGCGAGCAGCAGCTTTATCAGAAACATCATTATTACAGGCCATTAGGAGCACAAATAAAACACGCTGTAAATATTAAAAAGGACAAATAGAAAACGTGCATCAGTTACAGTACAGATACCTTACTAAGTAAAGAGAAACAGAAGTTGTTAAAACAGCAGGGCACAGAGGGTTTTAATACTGACAACTCTGATCTGAAGAGACGCACACAAAGAGAGTGAAATAATCCACTTAAATTAATTTCTCTGATGGTAGTTGGAATAATATTTAATTATTTAGAAGCTTTAACAGAAAATGCAGACTGACCGAAAGCTGTTTTTCTAATCTATTTAGTTTACCAATTTGTTAGTATATTTCTATTGAGATGCACACTTTATACTAGTGATGCTACGATTGATCGGCCACCGATCATGATCGGCCGATATTGACTAAAAATAGCTTGATCGGCGAACCCCAAAAGCGCCGATCAAAAAAGCCGATCGCGTGACGTAAATAGTGCGACTTTTTCACACGTGCATGCAGTGTTGCCAACTTAGCGCCTTTGTCGCTATATTTATCGAGTATTCAGACCCATTTAGCGACATATTTTCAAAAAAGCGAGTAGCAACAAATCTAACGACTTTTTCTGGAGACTTTTGGAGACTCTCTGAAGTGAAAGCACGCATCGTTCTTACTCTTCTCAATGAGCAGCGGGTGCTGCTGCTAGTCCCGCCCCCATCCCTAAGCACTCACAGGCGCAGCAGCCCCTCTCAGCTGCAGTCAGAGCAGGAGTTGTTCTCCCCTCCACGTCCAGACTAAAAATGGATCTCGCATGTGCGGCAACTTAGCAAGCCGCCGCTGGCAACACAGCCGTGACTCAATTTAAAAAATTTAATTTGACCGTTTTGATTTCCATTCTTCTCGTGTGCTTATTACTTAATTGAGATGAGAAATGAGAAGAGTTTTATTGGGACATTCGGCTTTATCATAATAAAATACAGTAGAAGAGACTATGTGAATAAATAGTTGGCACCACTGCGTGCTTGCACGGCGCGCGGCACAGGTAGCCTACACAACAGCAGGACGGAGCTTGTCAGTGGCAACATGAGCTCTCCCGTCTGTAAAGTTTGCAATGTATGTCGTGATGAAATCCCTCGAGGTGTAAGCAAGCAACGTCATTTTAACACCACTAACATAATTAGGCATCTTAGAACACGCCATACAACTTGGAGAGTATGAGAAACTAAACCATTTGGGAAAGATGGTCTAAAGTAGCCTTATCTCATTTTCTAAAATAAACACTTGGTGGTTCTTCAAGATCTTGACTCTAGCCTATTTTTTGTCTACAGTTTTTTTTCTCAATACAGTTAATTTAGAGTTAGTTTCATTTCTACAAATGGTGCAATTTCTGCATGATTATAGATAAAAGATTCCCATTCCCCTGCCATTCTGTGATCGATAGTAATCAGCAATCGGCAGATCATGATTTTGGTGATCGGTAATCGGCGCCAAAAATGCTGATCGGAGCATCTCTACTTTATACTTGTTATTTACTCACTTTGCACACTATATTGCACTTAGATTAGGACACCTACTCTCTCACCTGTTGAAACCAGTTAGAACAAGTGGATACATAGTGGGAAAGTACTGATACAGTGGCATAGATTACTATTACTTTTGTGGTGTCAAGTTGACCGTGGACACAACTCGTTGGCTGACATTGTGTTAACATTATGTTGTGTATTAGTCGTGGTGAGTGGGCTTTCAAACAAGACAGGCCAACTTGAATTAGTTTTGTGTGATTCCTTTTATTTTTTATTTTTTTCTGACTTTCCACAGGGTCCCATCCTTCAGCAGTCATTTTAAACTCATTATCACATCCTCGCCATTTTGACCTTCACCCTTGACACTGGACAAAATGCCCAGGTCATTCCTGCCGCAGTGAATCAGGAGGACCTCCGGCACTGATCTTCCTTGCAACATGCCCTCAAAAAAGGACAGGAGCCCACTCCAACGAAGGCAAACCAGTCAAACCGGGCATGTGGAAGGCTGAGGTGCCTAGCTGTCACCAATGATCCACACAGTTTCTAGAACTGAAAAGAATGCATAAATTAATGTAAAAAGTCAAATGTAAAAATGTATTTATTTTTTTTAAATATGCAGCCATAACTGGACTTACCTGTCTGTGCAGCATGTTCTTTGGAGGTCTGCTTTCCAGATGCAGAAGGCAGAAGTAGGGGAGCAGAGGGCAAGTACATCTTGAAAACTACAAGAGAAAGAGTTATGTATAACGTGGCTGTAACTATGTAAAATATAGTCTCCAAAGTAATGTGCATATTTTATTTTAATTCATAAGTATTTATTGTATTTGGCTTTAATTGCATAATCTACAGGTTCTTTCTGTACATTTAATACATGTTTTAACTCCATTTTTAAATTCCGAAATTCAGTGAAGAGCCAAAATGGAAATGGACCAAGTTACCGAGCGATTAATTGAAGAAGTGAGGAAATACAGCCATCTCCAACATCGGTTTAGATGTAGCGGAGCGCATGAAGAGACAGTGGCGCCTCCAGAAATTTTTCATAGGGGTGGCCAGATGAGGCCACTTAAAATCTTGGGGTGGCACACCAAAACTAGAAACCATAATTTCAGAATTTTATTCTAGTGGTGTAGAAAACTATCAGAAAGACTTAAGGAAACTCCTACTGATATACTTTGGTTTATTGTGTTATATGTAATGTCTGAACCACTTTTCAGATGTAAATACTGAATCACCTGAGGAGGGGAGACTGAACTGCTGGCAGGCATAACAGTAGGCAGAGTCTTTACTCTGAGAGTATTCCAGCCATTTGTGTGTGTTGTACCAGTCTTTAGAGAAGCATCGTCTTCTGTCTCCTTGATAGGCACGAGGGAAGATTTTCAGATGTGGCTGCTTGGGCTGCTCTGCTCTTGACTGGGAGATATCTATAATGAAACAAGAGACAAAATCAGTTATTCTGATATTAAAATAATGATAATAATAATAATAATAATAATAATAATAATAATAATAATAATAATAATAATAATAATAATAATAATAATAATAATTAAAGCCGCAAGCGGCGATAAAGGCCCTCGCCTCCCTTGCGACCGCGGGGACACATGTACTCGGAGGATTGCATTTCGTGCTTTAATGCGTAAACTTCACGATAATGTCAAATAACCGGGCCTGTGCCGCTGCTTGAATCTTCTTCTGGCTGGAGCCTGCTTCATCATCTCGGGCCTGTGCTACTGCTGGGACCTGCTACACCACCTTGTATTTAGAGTTAAAGGTCTCCACATTCCCTGGTTTTCCTGGGATCTGTCTGAACTTTTGAAAATAATAGATTATGCTTGGACTGAGGCGAGAAAAACAAAGTATTGGCTGGAGATTTGCAATGTTAAAAAGTAAAAATGTAAATATTATTTGTCTAAAATAACAAGTTTACCAGTTCCAAAAGATTCTGAGGAGTTTTCCAAAACTCTAGTCTTGGCTCTGGAGGAGCCTCCTCCAAAGGAAGCATCCTGGCATTTGGTAAATGGCATTTATTTCCAAAAGAAATGGCTGCCTCTTTACAGGCTCATTACGACCACAGCCACAAATGTATCAAAAAACAAACTGATAACTTTTATTGGCACTCGTGTCTAGATAATACTCACCAAATTTGGGGCCTTTTAGAAGAAAACACATTGGGTTTAATCTTTTGATGCAAGGGGTGCGATTTAGGTGGTCGCGCGTTCCACCCCACATGGCGGACTTTCTGTTGAGTTTAGGCTGTGGCTGTCATAGACTTTTATGTTTGCCCTGAGGTGTCCTATGGATGTACCAAGTTTCATTTTCCTACGTTGGAAAAAATTACTTTCACATTCCATAGGCCAAATGTATTTTCATTTTCCAGGGGTTGCTATTGAGTCATTTCTTTTTATTATTTTTTCAAATACTTAAGATACATCAATATTTCGCCAGGCTTAATTTTAGTGGCCAATAAAATGTACTTTTTGCGCACATTTACTGGGTCAAATTTAAGGATAATTTTACAGAAAAATAAAAATTTAATAAAAATATAAATTGAGCAAAAACAACAAGAAAAGGCATTGTCTATTTACCACACAAGTGTTTAGCTCATTTTGCCTAAGTTTGGTGTTTACGGAATGAAGCATCTATTTTCTGTCAATTTTCAATAGTGAGGTGTATTCTAAGGCGTTTCACTTTTTTAAATGAAAATGGCTGCCTTCTCGTGTGTGATAGGGTGTGGTCCCCATTGGTTTTTATGTTCATAAGCCCATGCTGGACTGTGTGTACCAAGTTTCATTTGCCTAGGACAAACTAAAATTTTCCCTTCCCATTGACTTTTTCCACATATTTGCTCCGTTGCTATGGCAACACATTTATAGATAGGGGGTGGTTGTCATTGGCTTTTATGTTCATCATGACATAAGTGATGTGTGTACCAAATTTCATGTCTCTATGACAAACTAAATTCTTGGGTCCCATTATAAGTTTGTAGGTGGCGCTAGAGGGCCATTTCTAAAGCTAACTCTTTTATTAACATATTTTTGTGTTTAGGTCATGAATGTGCACAAACACCTTTATGGGTCCAACTTGATCCGAGAAGGCATTTGAGAGTTAACGGATAATTTATTACCACAAAAATGGCCGCCTCGTTACAGGCTTGCCACACCCACACCCGATAAGATATCAAAAACAAAATGACAAGTTTTGTTGGCACACGTGTCTAGATGATACTCACCAAAATTGGGGCCATTTAGACAAAAATACAATGAGTTGAATCTTTTGGCGTAAGGGGTGCGATTTAGGTGGTCACGCCTTTCACCCCACATGGCGGACTTCCTGTTGAGTTTACGCTGTGGCTGTCATAGACTTTTCTGTTTGCCCTGAGGTGTTCTATAAATGTACCAAGTTTTGTATTTCTACATTGGAAAAAAAATACTTTCACTTTCCATAGGCCCAATGTATTTTGACTTTTTTAGGGGTTTTTAATATTTTTATTTCGGAGACTTCAAATACATAAATTTTTTGCCAACCTTGAACTTTGGGCCCAATAAAAATGACTTTTCGCGCATGTTCACTGGATCAAATTGAGGATCATTTTGCAGAAAAAAAAAATCAGAGCAAAAACAATAGGCCCTCCCGGCTATCACCGGCTGGGGCCTAATAAGAACCTGAACGAAAACAATAGGTGCCTCCAGCACCTTCGGTGCTTGGCCCCTAATAACTCCCTCTCGTAATTATCAATCAAAATGCTTTAAGTTAATAATTTGTATTTTAATAGAAACCCACTAAACAAAACATACATTTCTCCAGATGATGTTACTATCTAGGCTAGCCATCAATTTCATTATTAGGGCCACGTGATCGTTACTTCACCTGTTGGGAACACATCTAACACCTGCTTTTACCGTGTCCTGCCACGCTTCTGTGACCAATGGTGCTGACTGTCCCTGGGCTGCAGCTGTCTGTTTTTCCTCGTCATTGTGTTCTGTCAATAATGCTGGCTGTATATCCTTGTCTGATCATCATCATCATCATCAGTCATCATCATCTGTCATCATCTGTCATCAGTCATCATTTCTACTGTGTGTGATCGAAGGTCTAGAGCGGCTTGTCTCCCTGGCTATGCATTAGGGATGAAATGCATAAGTGATGCTACTAAAATTTATACTGGCCAGTGGGGTGGCCAGGAGTCAGCCAGGGGTAGCCACGGCCACCCCTGGCCACCCCCTGGTGGCGCCATTGTGAAGAGATGGAAGAAAAAAGCATGTGTAATAGGTTGTAATTATATGTAATGGGTTGTATTTATATAATATAATAGATTGTAATTTTATTTGGCTTACAGAAAATACAAATGCAACAATTTAGCATTTGCAATGTATGAATATGCAGTTATTATAGCTCTATCTATCTATGAATTAACAATGAATGCATAATCTTTTATGTATAACTTGTACTATTTGCTATTTCTTTCATATTCACAGGATGAGACTGATACCAGCTCAAACTCCACTGGTTTATGGGATGTGAGACCTTCAGCCAACAGCGATGATGACCAATTACCAAGTGGTAGAACCCCCATCACCAGCCATCTCTTCTGTCCCCCAGTCCAAGAATGCCACAAAAGAGGAAGAGAAAAGAAAAAGATGACTGGGTCCAAGTGCAAGTGCTCAGTTGGAGGAACGGCGGGTGGAGCTGCAACAGAGACTGTGTCAAGGCAATGATGAGAGCGACCAGTTTGGACAAACTGTTGCGGATATGCTGCGGAGGGTGCTGGAGGACCACAGAGTGCAGAATGCATGTAGAAATGCACTGTATCTGCAGTTTGCACTTTTGCTTTTTTATTTATTGTCTGTTCACACCAATTCATGCAGGTTATACGGTAGTTTGCAACATTTGAAAAGTTTCTCTTTTACATCTATTTTTGATAATAATTGTAGATCATTGCACTGTCATGCCCATATTTGTATGTAGTTTGCACTTTGTTATGGGAATTGTACATCTCCATTAATATATATTATGCTATCACTCTTGCTCCAGTTCATATGCTTATCCACATACAAGTATGACTTAATGTCTTCAGCTATATCTCCAATTTGGTGCCAGGCTAATCCAAACAATACAAAGACATCACTTACTTTACACTACATCTAATCATTGTCAGGGACACTCTGTCCTGTTCACTTAGTGACACACATCTATGACTGACACGTCAGCTCAATACACGTCCATCCACGACCCTGGAGCTGGGGGGCTGGCATAATGTAAACTTATATAAGCTTCATGTATTGTTTATACCTTTAAGCAAAACCCTCCATGTATCATTGTTACCGGGTGTCTGTTTTGTTTCTCTTCGCAAAGATTAAACCTGTCTATTATTTTCAAATCATATACCGTCTCCATCGTCTGCTCATTTAATTGGTAAAGTTAAATTCTCATAACATTTGGGGGCTCGTCCGGGATATCAACATCTGCTGTTTCTCGTGCAGAAAGTGAAACTGACGTGCACGGAAGAAATGCACAAAAAAGCATTTTTTTACAAGTCCTAAGATGCACTGTTCCATCATTACGGGCCAGACCTTCACTATCTGTATGTGAGACGCGGTGACGATATCTGAACTAAAAAAGAGAAAAGAGCAGAGAGACGATGAGAGGACGGAACAGAAGTCTGGCTGCGGAAAGATTGGACCATTCGACTAAAGTCAGGTAATACAGCTGGTAAAATTTTTTTTGATTTGTGATTGTGAACCAAAAAGCTTCCGGAAGTAGTGTTTGGGTTGCTTCTGCTTAAAATTGTTTGGTGATTACATGTCATCTATCGTGAGATTATTTCCATGTAGTTACTATTACTGTAGGAGAACGCTAAAACTGAGATAACGTCTGAGAGACGATGAAAAAGTATGTGTTTTTGTCGAGACCCTGCCTTTAGAGGTGTATGGAGAGATTCAAACTGGATGTTTGATGTTAATATATGGTAAAATTTGCAGATTTTGCTCTAGTTGAATAGCATGTATCCTAATACGCCACATTCAAATGTCTGGCCTAACTAGTAATGTTGGTAAAATGTTGTGCACACAGGTAACTCGAGTATGGACTATTATCAAGATTCTTAGCCTAACAACTTTAAAGTGAGATTAAATAGGTCCGGAGTCTATGTGACTTGGTAAAAGCAGGCCTGCAGAGAATTGTTCACTGCGTGTCACAGTGAGATAAATGTTTAAAAGCCCACAGAAGTAAGGTTCTTTAATGAAGTTTATCTAACCTGAAGGGTTAGTGAGTAAAAAGCCTGAGTAAAAAGTGTGGTTGAGAGTGTGATTGTGACGCGACTGTGGATTGAATGCATTTAACGGATTTTATTGGAAGAAGTTGATTCAGTCTGAGTAATGAGATCGAACATTAGTCAGCCAGAATGTGAGAAAGCCTTAACTTGTGAAAAGTTAATGCAACAGAGTGACTGAGAATTTGATCCATCTGAGGAAAAATAGCAAGAAATACGTATTTATGTAAATTACAAGTACCTGCTTGTGAGGAGTTAATTAGGTAATGTTGTGTCCAAAACTGACCTCTCAGTCTTTGGCACAATCAGATGGAATAAGTCATGAATGCACCAAATTTCAATGCCATAGAGTCTTTATTGTTCACAACCAACACAATAAATGACCCGAGTAGACACACCTTCTCTACTAATGATTGTACATTAGACCCAAGCTTTTATACAGTTTTCACATCTTCTTCCTTTGAAACCTGGTTTCTCCAGACAAAGACTCTCTGTCCTGTCCAGTAAATTTTCCCTATGTGTGTTTGCACAACCACCTTATCATGATTTAAACCATACATTTTTGACATCATGTTTTCTTTTTTACTTTCCCATGATCTTAGCTGTATTATCATAACATGTTCTCATCCATGCATAAGTATAAATCCTAAGATAAGTAACATAAACCCCTCAAAGTGAATAATAACCTAAGCACACAAAAACATACCCTTCACATAGAAATATTACACCACACATCCCCTCTCCGAGACTATAGAAGGTCTCGTTTTTGCTAAAAATTACAACTGGTTCATAATACATGTGCATTAGATTATCACATAGATCCAAATTATACTTATTTAGCTCAAACAATTCCCATCAGATCTCCCTTCTTTACACCATAACAACATATGGTCAACTTGTCGTACCTTCACTTAAAAGTTACTTCATCATGCAATATAAGAATATATAAAATTACTCATACTAAAATATAATACTTATATGACTACAAATTGTAATAAAGAATACATTTCATATCAGTTCCCCTATATTAAACTGACATGTCTTCACTTTTAGTTGTTACTGGTCCCCCTTATGTTTAAATCCAAAAGGCACACACGAATTTGCCATACTTCCCCTTGCAAACCATTCATAACCTCCAAAACTTCATTTTGAATGCTCACTGCAGTATGATGTAATTCTCTAAGTATCCACACACTCCTACGAATCTCTCTTTGTCTTCTTATCATCCGACGTTCACGGCCCTCAAACCGTAACCGGCGTCTTCTTTCTCTTCGCCGTGACACAGCTGGCACCTCCATGCTCACTTCATCCCTTTGCTCAGGCACAATGTCTATTGCAATAGTGTCATTTATTCCTTGCGGGTCCTCCAAACCGGAACTAGCTTGTGACCGCATTTGCTCTCTGTATCCAGCTAGTACCTGTTCAATATGATTCATGATTTGCTCATCCGTAAACCCCGTCTGCGTTCCTTCAGCTACTGGTGCTGGTTCCTCCCCCAGCTGATGACCCTGGCTCCACGGCCTCCTCGAACCCGACGTCCTCGGAGTCGTCCTCGCCGTCGTCCTCTCTCCTCACCGGGTTTACCACTGCAGTTGGCCTCCCAGACCACCATGCATCTCGTTCTCCTGAAGACTTCCATTGAGTCCAACCCCATGGTTGGCGAACACCTCCCCTTCCTTGACTCTGCTCAACACTCTCTGTTGCATGTGTAGCCAAATCAACAGTTGGTCTCACCACCGTTTCTCTGGAGATGTTATCAGGTGATGTTGGGGACTACTCTGACGTAGCTGGGGAATTCCAAGGCGTGTCTTCAAACTCTAACACTCCATTGGTCCTCCCAGTTTCCCTTTCCTCAGGTCCTGATTGGTTAGACATTTTCCTCTGCAAAAGTTACAAAGTTAGCATCTCGTACCAAGAATCCTTTTCCGCAGCATAGTCTTTATAAGCATTTCGTAACTGTCCTCCTATTAATATCCTCAGTACATCCGTATATGCTCCATATTTCTTTTCAAAGTCCATTGAAGTTTTCTCAATATGCATTTTACCATTAATTCTTAACTGTCTATTTGTAGTAAATAAAATGTCCAGTCCTAATTTTACCGTCACTATTTCTATTTTGGTCTTAGTGAACAAAGGAGTACATATACCTGCTGCAGTGTTAACCATATCATATCTGTACATCAAATAAACCTCATCCCTTTCTACAATTAATCCTAACGGTAAATTAAAAATACATTTTAACCATTTTCTACAATGTATTGTCTCTATACGTATTTCCACTGGAAAGGTAGGCAATGGATAACAGATACAGCATAATATTGTATATATGTTTTTGAGTGATTAACTAAAATTGGCCCATAAGGTAATACATTTAATACACTTTGTAATTCTTCATTAAACTGTCCAAACCCTAAACCTTTTCTCCATCCTCTCCTCTGTCTTTTCTTTTCTGTAAACATCATTAGTCCTCCAAATACTCCGTTAGGTTATACATCTCTTCACACACCAGTTCTTCCTCATCCAGGTGACTTAGTTGTAACTCGTCCTGCGCATACATAGGAAACTGTCCAGAGAATATGTCCGTAGCTCTACTGACTAGTTTTTAGTTTAATGAACGGCAAGTTTAATGATTAGTTTAATGATTTAATGAACGGCAACACACAACACAAAACAACCATTGCTAATAATATAACCCCTGCAATTGCTAACCCTATGATTTGGAATAACTTCGGCCATGTCAACTTACTTAACCATTTCGTAAACTCCTCCAAACCCTTTGGCTTCGTATTCCAGTTAGAACTTAACACATGCTCACTCCTTAATCGTTTTAAATTCTTCAAAGCATTTGTAAGGTTCCCTTCGTCCGATGTGTGCATAGGAATAGCAGTACAGCATTCTCCATCAATTAACTGACAGACTCCTTGCTCTTCGGCTAACATTCCATCCAAAACAAATCTATTCTGTACTGCCATTACTAGCATGTAATTAATCCACCTGCTGTTGCGTGCAGCACTCGCAGTGGCCGCGGCCTGTCCTATCCACGGAATCCACCCAAATGTTTCCCCAGAAACAATCCATCCCTCAGAAATAGCTTTATGTTCATCGGGGATCCCACTGGGGGCCTGATTCCACAAAATATAAACATCTGAGTCTTCCTTCCATTTTCCATCTGTGCTTCTGGCCTGTCTGACAAGGCTCACATTTTTATCAAGCTCTATTACCACTACATGACTCGTCAGCATAATTGGTGCACAGATACCTTCCCAATTCTTAGATAACGTAACTCTAACACTATTTACGTCATCACATAACCAGAATATGTCTGCCAAAGGCTGTGTTCCTTTTACTAACATAGGCAGTCCATATTGAGTAATGAATGTATTATTATGTATAACCCTTAAATATCTCCCATCTTCAATAACCTGCTCACATTGAATAGCAGCTCTTTCAGTTGTCTTACACATGTACAATCTAGCCTCACTAGCATAGCCTGGTCTATAACGTGCTGGAAACTTTTGATATTCACATTTAATCCTATTATCCAAAGATGAATTTACCCACATAGCTGCTCTAAGTGAATTGCCTCTAGCAATACAAAATGGATGTATTATTTCTTCAGACATATCCATAACAGGAGGTATCCAAGCCTCTACTTCAGATTTAATTGTTTTTGGACATTTAGTTAAAACATCTGACAAACTTCCCCTTACTCCACTGGCTAACTCCACTGTACACATAGCATTTCCCTTTGACTCGCAAGCATTCGTATAAACCTCTGGAATTGGACGTATTTTTGGACGTCTTTTAGAATTGTAACATGTAATACAATCATTTTGTGTAACCTGTCTCGCTGAAAATTTCATCCATTGATAAAATAAATTGTTGTTGTTCTGGACAACTCTCCTCATCTCTTTATTTTGATGTAATGTATTAACCTCTCTTTTTCCTCTATGCTCTATTTTTATTTTTACTAATTTCATAGCTTCTTCCTTATTAATACTAGTATTTACCTTTACATCCGTACATTGACCCTTTGTACATTCAATTTCTAACGTAAATGCCCCTTCTTTCCTGCACTGCCTGTATACTGATTCTCCCATAATAATTATTCCATTTGGTCCTATGAACCAAGTTTGATTCAGCATATTTGATCTTGCGTACGTTACATTTAAACGATTTCCTAATGGCAACTCCTCTGCTTCTGCTGCATGCAAACTTAAAGCAAGTGCGCATCTCCTTTGTTCAACTTCAGTCTCGTCTATTACATTATTGTCTAGTCCTATTATTATCAACACTACTGCTATAGTCATGAGTAAAAACTTCATTCTCCATCCACAATATCCTGATTCATGCCGGTTTTCTGTCTCATAATTCACAGTGATTATGCAGCGGTGGTTGCGTCTTCTTGGCGTATGCATCCTTCAGATTATTTTGATCAGAGGTTCCTTTAATTATTGGTATACTTCCTCCCCTCTCTGATCCCTTAATAAGGATCACTTGCAGAGTCCCAATACTACTTTGTTTGTCTCTCAGTCTCTTAGAACTTCTTCTTTCCACAGTCTCTTCTGTAATTTCCTGATCACTTTTGGCCTCCTCAGGTAAGTGTCTTTACCTTGAATGGAGCTTTTGCAGGGCGACACTGAGATAGATGATACCACACTTTCTTTCCAGACACTCTCACAGCACTTGCCGTTGCCAACAGTACATGGTATGGACTGGACCATCTAGGCTCCGCCCACTTATGGCTGATCACTTTGATGTACACCCAGTCACCAGGCTTGACCTGTTGCAATGATGCTTCAATCTCAGTCGTATTTTCTCCAGCTGCTTTGACCTGTTGAAATATGACCTTATGGATTTCTGTTAAATGTTGTAAATAACTAGTAAATCCTTTTTCACATTGCTCCAACGGTGGGTTTTCCCCAGGCCCATTATAGTTTGGTACCGGGAATGGTCTCCCTGTCAACACCTCATGTGGCGTTAGATGTGTTATTCTATTGGCCTGTGACCTCATACTCATCAGTGCTAGTGGTAATGCATCTAACCAATTAATCTTATACTGGCTATCTGCTATTATCTTGGCCAATTTCCCCTTCAATATTCCGTTAGCTCTCTCAACAGTCCCCTGCGCTCGTGGGTGATATACACAGCAAAACTTTTGCTTAACTCCAAGCTTGGCCATTGCCTGACGCATCACTGCTGACCATTATCCATCTTCCATTATCACTGGATAATCTCTTAGGAATCCCAAATCTAGGAAAGACTTCATTACACAAAAACCTAGCAGTTGACTTGGTATCTATCCATCTACTGAACCTATCCACCACAATCAAAATGTATCTAAATCCTCTAATCCTTTCAGTCATATCTATGTGGTCCATGTATAAATGAACAAATGGACCCGAATCTATTGGAATATGGCCAATAGGTGAAACAAAGACTTTCTTGATATTATGCAGATTACAGACCTGACATTCTCCCAAAAACCTATCCACAGTGGGGACTAGCAGAGGCGCCCACCACGTTATCTGAATTCTCCTCAAAACCTCAGATCTTGATTTATGGTCCGGACCATGGGCCTGCTCTCTGACAGTTTTAACTAAGGAGTTTGGTAACACTAAATTACCTTGCACACCTCTCCACAATGTCTTATCTGATCCTGCTAGAGACGTTTTTATGGCTCCTTTCCTAATCCACTCTGCCTTCTCATAAGGACCAGCTTTGTCTTGCTCTTTACTTAGGTTGTCCAAGTCGTATAATGGCCCACACTCCCCTGTCAATAACACTAGGACTTGACACACTCCAGAGGCAGCATCTTTGGCCAGTTTGTCAGCTGTATTAATACCTTCGTTTATCAAGTTTTTAATTCTCTGGTGTGCAGCAAATTTCATAACAGCAAGTTTGTCCGCCAACTTTATTGCCGCTAATAACTCCGCTATTGCATCTTTATGTATCACTGATTTCCCGTCAGCCTTCTGAAACCCACGCTGCTCCCAAGTTTTCGCATGCAGATGAACTATGCCATAACCATACTGTGAATCTGTATAGATGTTAACTTTTAAGCCTTTCACTAGTTTACATGCCTCAGTCAGTGCTTTTATTTCAGCCAGTTGAGCTGTACAAGGCTGTGGAATGGCTGTAGCCTGTATTGTTGTAAAAGTATTATCTGCATTCAGTTTTACAATGCCATAACCCGCATGCATTCCCTTCTCATCTCTAAAACAAGATCCATCTACAAATAATGTCAAATCTGCTTCTATAGGCTGATTATACATATCTTCTCGTGGTTTTAGAAACGTATCTGTCGATTTCAAGCAGTCATGTTGTTCCCCATCTAAGGGCGTAACCATTTTTGTAGCCGGATTAACCGTATTACAACGTTGTATTATTAATTCAGGAGCAGAAAGTATTAGTTCATATCCCTTTCTTCTAGCCTGTGTTAAGACAAATTTAGGACTTGTTATTAGAGCGTGTAATTGATGACTGGTATACAAAGTTACAGGGAAACCCATGGTTATCACTGAAGCTTTTTTAAATGCCGTCACAGCTGACGCTAATGATCTGTAACATGGCGCTAATCCTTCTTCGACTGTGTCTAATTTTGCACTGTAATAAGCTATAGGTTGTTTTCCAACCGCTGTATCTTGCATCAGAACTGCTGATGAGTAACCATCTCTCTCTGCAACATATAGATGAAACATCTTTTTATAATCAGGATTTCCTAGCGCTGGAGCTGTTTGCATATTGTCTTTTAATGCAAAGAATGCTCTGTCAGCTTCTTCGTTCCACATTAATGGAGCCTTATTATCTCGCTGGCCTGCTTGTTTCATAAGACCTCTTAATGGAGCTACTAGTTGAGCAAAATCACAAATCCAAGGTCTACTATAACCAGCTGTTCCTAAAAACGTCATCATTTGTCCTACAGTCTGTGGCTTTGGGGCTTTTGTAATAGCCTCAATATGAGACGGAACAATTTTCCTCTTATTACCACTTAATACACGGCCTAGATATTCCACCTCTGTTTGACAAAATTGTAGTTTTTCTTTACTAACTTTATGTCCACCATGTGCTAAGGTTTGCAGCACAGTGATAGAATCTTTTTCACACTGTTCCTGAGTAGAACTACATATAAGCAAATCATCTGGATTACTGTACTCACAACATTCAGATTCTGCAGGTCATGAGTCAGCGCCTGATTGAACATTGATGGAGATAATTTCAGACCCTGTGGAAGTCGGCTATATGAAAGGCTCCTTTCTCTCCCATCTCGATCCTAAAAAGTTAAACAAAACAAATAACGTGAGTCAAGATGCAGAGGAATACTGAAAAATGCTGAACACAAATCAATTACCGTAAACCACTCTGACTCAGCTGGAATATTAGACAAAATCAGACATGGATCTGGAACAATAGGTCTTTCATCCTCAATAATAGCATTAATTGCTCTTAAATCATGCACCAACCTATAATCCTTTGAATTTGGTTTCTTTATGGGAAAAATAGGTGTATTACAAGGTCCCTTTAATTCCACTAATACTCCCACATTAATTAACCCTTCAATGTTTGGCCTAATCCCCTCTACTGCTGAATAACTTGGATAAATGGATATTATTTCTTATTTGGCAGTATACTCCCAGGTTTGAGGCGTATTTGTATTGGCGGTGATGACTTGACTAATCCTACATCTGTCTTGCTTTTCGACCAGACTTCAGCTGGCACTTGTTCTAATAAAGCATTATGTCTCTCTGATAACACTAATTGTTTTGAGATGTTTCTATCTACAATTACCCTTTCAGCTTGGACTATGTCACAAGCTACTATTTTTATTTTAAAATACTGATTATCTTCTGAGACACATACTTCGTAATGTTGGCAGCCAATTATCAACGCATGTTACAGCCTTTATCATTGGTTTAAGTACACATGACTCTACACCTTCCGCCAACATTAATGTGACATGGGGAACAGAGTCCGTGAACAGGAACCAAGATTCAAGTTGGGTGGTAAGCGGCACCGCTACAGCTCCCAGGCTGCTGACATATATATTGTAACTCATAACAGAAAAGTTTTTTCCATTCATGTGCTTTTTCCAATTGTCCTCATAATCCGTATTGTCTTGATTTTTATCATACATCATGGTACAATGTAGTGGCGTTCGTGGCACACGTAAAGTTTTAAATTGTCTCTCAATCCAGAGTTTCCATCTTAACCAATTTTGTTCAAGTTCCGAGTCTTCGGGCCATCTCAGCCAATAAACAACAGGTTGTAGTCTTATGTCCATCACAGCCGTGGCAGACATCATTTTACTCTCTGTGTTATCTGGGAAATCCAACTGGAGACCTCTCTGTGTGCATGTGATATTAGCTTTAAGCACACATAACACATCTCTTCCTAGGATATTAATTGGTGTGGTTTTAGAATATAATAATGACGTCCTTAATGTCTTTCCTGCTACAGTCAGTTGTACTTTCTTTGTGAAAGGAATAACTTGTGTTTTCCCAGAGAATCCCACTGTTTTTACATTCGTGTCCGATAATGGTATATATCTTCCTTCTTTTCCAATACAAGAATAGGTTGCTCCTGTGTCAACCATAAACTGATAGTCATTATCTTGTATTTTCACTGTAATTATCGGCTCATCTTGTGATTGAGTAGACACCACTGGGATTATTTTCTCCTCTCTTTTGTTCTCCGGGCACCACTAGTAAGTTCTGCCTGGCCTCATCATGGGGCCATTTGGACACTCCCTTTCAATGTGTCCCCTCTGGCCATAAGTCCAGCACCCTTCAGGCAGTTGCCTAAATCTTGAGATTGATGGCCTGCCTGCTGAAGTGAAGTCAGTACTCACAGGACGTTGCATAGGCCGGCCTCTTCCTCTGTATCCACCCCTCGGTGTTGACATTCCTCTATAGCCCCATGGCGCTTGAAACTGAGTCCAAGTGGCTGGTGGTGGTGCCATTTGTCCTGCTAGGGGAGGCTGGAACAGAAAAGAGTTACTCATATCCCTGGCTATGGCTGGACATGGTTGCACCTGAGGCTGCAGTTGTTGCATCTGTTGTCGTAATGGTTCTTGCTGTTGATAATTTTCTGATGTCACAATAGGTGCTTGCACTCTCGCTTTTTCCTTTTTATTTTTGCTGCTCAAGTCATTCACTTGTAGTTGTGTTAGCTTATTCACCAAAGTCTTATTCACTTCTTCTTCCCTCTTCTTCTCTCTTCTACATGCCTCTACATGGTGAATGACATGCTCAGCGAACAGACTCCAGTCGATCTTCATTAATCCCACAACTGAGTCCAGTTTAATTTGAACTTCAGGAGGCATTGCTTTTTTAACCATTACTTTGAACAAACTCTGTGTGGTTTTGTTTAGATTCCAGGCACTTCCTGTTTCCTCCATCTCTTTTGAAAATTGAACAAGAATTTTGATGGACACTCCGTGTCACTTATTTTTTCAGACTCAAGTTTAGATGGGTCTAGTCGTTCAGGAAATATGCGTCTGAGTTCTGCCCAGATCCTGGCTCTATGTCCGTTAAAGCCTATGTGGTCTGCCTGATTTCCTTTCATAACCAGTGGCAACTCCAACCAGATACATAAGTAATGCCTTAATGTCCCCTAACGAAAGTCTAGTAGAAGCTGTCTTGGCTTCTAAATCAAAATCAAATTTATTTGCCCCTTGTGACAGATCAGGGAGCCCATTAGCTAGACCAATCATGTCTGTAAATGACCATGGAATATATTGTGGCTCATTGTGGCCTTGTCAGTAAGTCAGTATGGGATAGATCCCTGCTCCCCCATCATCCAGTGCCTCGTGTGGGGGAGGGGTCAGTACTCTCTGGCTTCGAAGAGTCATCCCCTCTCTCCTACTTTCAAATTTAGCTTCTTCTAAGTCTGCTAATGTTTTTTCAAGGTGATTTATTCTCCTTCTTGCTCGTCTCTGCAACTCTTCTGCCACTTCCTCCATCTCTCTTGCCTGCTTAGATTTTACAAGGGGTGTTTTATCACTTGAGGCTGTAAATTCTTCAGACAAGCTTGACTTTATTCTTTCTCTTAAACTGTGTTCTTTCTCTGATAATTTTTTTATTTCATAATCCTCTTCCTTTTCTTTCAGTCTTCTTCTATAGTCCTTTGGACTTGGACTGTATAAACTTTGCTTAGACTCAGAAATACTCTGACTTGGTTTAGCTGGAGAATAATCTTCATCAGCACTTTCCCCCTTGCTTCTAATTTTTTGTTTTAAAAGTCTCTGTGCCACTGTTAATTGTTTGTAGTCATGTCTATCTTGTCGGGACTGACTTTCTTTTGGCTTGTCCGATTTTTCAGATTCTTTTCTTTTAATGTTCTTAGTATCACAAGCATCTCTTGGCTTTTTACGACGAGTGCGGGCATTTGCATAATTTCCCTCCTTATCGCTCAGATCGGAGCTGCTCTCTCCCAGGAGGAGACGTTGCTGGAGTCGCTGTCATGGTCTATGCCCAGAGTTCCCCGTCTTGGTTTAGTTAAAGCTAGTTTAAATTTCCCAACTATTTCACCGTCTATCTTTTCAGAAATTTCTTTCATTGGATATTGTCCAGCAACTTCAGCAACTTCATAAAGCGGAGGAGCTGTAGGTTCGGCGCAAGGCTTAGCAACAATTTTAGAGCCCGTTTCAGCTGTTTGCGTTTTCTTTTCATGAATAATTTTTTTCTTTGCTTCTGTTTTAAACCACGCTAACACTTCCCTTTCTTTAGCTCGCTTCCCTTCTTGTTTATCACTATTATCCTTTGCCTTATAATGTCTGATGTTGGTTTCAATTTCATTACAACGGAGTAAGTCAAAACTACCCGTAAGGGGCCATTGTAATGTACTGCGCGTCCTTTTATTCCATTTTCTCATACAACTTCTAATTTGTTTTTCTTCTGAAGGTTTTTGTTCAATAATTGTTTCCAAAGGGGTCAGAGTGGAAACGATCTTTGTGGTATTAGCTCCCATTCTGACACAGCGTGAGGATAAGAATATTTTATCCTTTTCAAATTCTTTTTAGTAGTACAAATGTTCTTAATTTTAATCCCACTTTTACTAATTATTTGCAGGATATTATTGATATTTTCCTGTTCTTCTCAAGACTTGTAACAGTTCTTGAGCTTTCCGTCTCCCCACAGTAGGCTATTTTCTCAACAGCGACGATGTCAAGCCGTGGATTTGTGATTTCTCTAATAAGTCTAAAAGTCTTTCTCTATTAACGTAATTGAAATGCTTTCCGCACCTCAGCTTCACCTATTTCGAGATAATTCAAACTTTCTTTGAGACCACAATTCCTTTTTAACAATTCTCCGCACGGCATTTTTTATAGAGTTTTTACATACGGGTAATATTTTAACTCGTTTTATTTAACTATTTTATTAGGCGCAAACCTCTACTACTTACTCTATTTGTATTTGATATTTTCCTAATTATTTCTTTAGACAAAATCAATTCGTTTTACCTTATTCCTCTCTTTATTGTTGAATTTAACACATCCTTTCTCCTAATTATTATTCTAACTTTTGCCGTCGGCTTCCCCTCCTTAATTTTATTTAAAGTTTAGTTTCTATCTTCTATTACTTGTTCTATTAATTTTATTATCCTTTTAATAGATTTTTTGCATCGTCTCTAGCTCAATTTAACTTTTATTAACATCAAACTTCCAGCGCTTTTGTTAACTTTTCTTCTATCTTTACCTCTGATTTGCTTTATTTCCATGTAAATTCTTTTAATGCTTTCGTTTTAGTTGTTGTAACAAATTTTCTAACTTTGTTAACATCTGCTTTTACTCTTCCCAGGGTTCCGTGTACACACATTCATTCACACACTCGACTATAGTCCACACCGCAGTTAATCTCAGGCAACTCATCAAGTTTTCCTTTCCAGAAATTACTGAACACTTTAGCGGTCCTTATGTCGCTTAAACGATCATCTTATAACTTATTTCAGCACCCAGCTGAATGTTTAAGTTAGAAAAGGAACGAATAACTATTTGCCTTCCCGCTAAGGTACTTTTAAATCTTGTTACTGGCAGCCAACCCCGTTGTATGAATCCCTGCCGGCGTGGGACAACGTGTTGCTCCTTATAAGCAGGCCTTTATCTAAATTTTCCTCCTTTTTATTTTATTGGTTTTCGTCTATTACTCCTTTTTATTTTGTTTTCTTCTCTATACTTAAATTCATCAGGAAAATAGCATGAACTTAGTTTTCCCTTCTTGAAGATCTCTGTCTTCCACTTGGCCTCGTTCCCTTTCAGACACCTGCACTCTCAGCCAGGTTCGGTTTAAACGTCTCTCTGTAGACCGTTTCTATTTTTGACTAAATTTCCTCCGGATACAACATGTGTTTTTCTGACTAGAATCTGTGGATAGAAATAGCCTTTAGTTCCTCGCAATTTTCCGTTTGCGAGTTAAAGTCTACACCATATTTAGATTATCCAGAGGTATAATCTAAATATGGTGTATAATCTACACCATATTTAGATTATACCTCTGGCTAGAAACATTTTTATTTTTTTTTTCCTTGGAGTATAAGCGACGTTTTTGCGATGTTGTAACCTATTTTCACGTCCTTTTTAGCATATATCCACTGGATAGAAATTAATTCTAACCCTTTTCTTTAAACTGCACCAGTGTGTCTCTCTCTGTTTCTACACACGTGCCTTTTTATTACCCCTAATAAGGTTCCTTAACCCTGACACTTTTATGGCTCTTTAAGTCTTTACTTCTTAATCTAACTACTCTAGGTTCTTTTGAGGCGAGTTTTTTAAGCAGTCTCTTCCTATCTGTTACCCCCCTAAGCTGCACCCCAACATCTGACCATACCAAATAATAAAAGGTCTGCTCACCCTCTCTGGTCTCTGCGCCTGGGATGCTTCCTCTGGGTGTTCAAACAGAAAAGGGACCACTCTCTCTCAGTTCCTCTCCTGGCTCTGGCTCCGCCAAAAATGTTGTGTCCAAAACTGACCTCTCAGTCTTTGGCACAATCAGATGGAATAAGTCATGAACGCACCAACATTTCAGTGCCATAGAGTCTTTATTGTTCACAACCAACACAATAAACGACCCGAGTAGACACACCTTTTCTACTAATGATTGTACATTAGACCCACGCTTTTATACAGTTTTCACATGACAGTTCATTTATGTCTTATTTTGTTAAGACTTTGAGGACCCCTCCTCATCGGCATCTTCTTCCTTTGAAACCTGGTTTCTCCAGACAAAGACTCTTTGTCCTGTCTTAGTAAATTTTCCCTGTGTGTGTTTGCACAACCACCTTATCATGATTTAAACCATACATTTTTGACATCATGTTTTCTCTTTTACTTTCCCATGATCTTAGCTGTATTATCATAACATATTCTCATCCATGCATAAGTATAAATCCTAAGATAAGTAACATAAACCCCTCAAAGTGAATAATAACCTAAGCACACAAAAACATACCTTTCACACAGAAATATTACACCACAGTAAAAATAGTAATAAAAAAATCTAACAGTGACATATTTGTACTGTTGATTCAACCTTAATTTGATAATTCATCCATAATTTGATCCATCTGAATAAGTAGAACTACGTAGAAGTGATCACTGCGGGAGATGCACAGAAAAACAAAGCCCACAAGAGTGAGGGGCTTATACTTTGAGAATAAAATAATGTTAACCTACAGTTAAAAGTTGTGTGTTAGAATTAATGTTGTATGATTGGGCCATTGTTGAATGGATAATGTTGAATGTCTAATAATGTATACCAGAACAAAGGTTTAATGGTTTTGGCGTGTAGAAAAAATTCAAAAGAGCTTTTGAATTATGATAAAATTATAAATAGTCTGTTAAAGAACAGATAGTGTATTACGTTTGTGTGACACAGCAGAGATGAGATTAAAGAGTTGACAAAGTAAGTCCAAAACTGTGAATAAATTATGAAAAGTGCATAAAAGACCTGATGAAACTGACAAAATATATATATTTTTTTACAAATGTTTCCTCCTGTGAGCCTCTGGGTCTCCAGTCCCGCCTTCCTCAAACAGCAGCATGCCGTCTCTCAAGGTCGGCCACAGAACAAGGCCGTCCCACAACTGTCTACCCCCCGCCACACTCCTCCACACTCCTCCAAACCACCCGCTCCACCAAGGCCTACAAGATGGATCTGACACAGAAGCGGTAAGATATAGAAACACATTTTCAAAATGTAATGTAATATGCACTAAATTCAACAAAAAGAAAGAGACTTTTCTCAATGACACAAAGCCTGAAATGAATACTGATTATGTTGCATTTCTCCGAGGAAAATGCACAAATTCCTATGGTCACTGGAGCGGGCGAGGCCGTGAGAGGTGGTGGGGGAGGGGGTGGCAGAGAGGACATGTCTGCAACGGGACAAGGAACAGAGTAAAGTGTGGAGGCTTGAGATCCAGACCCAGGCCACACACCACATGACACACATATAGTGCCACTTAAAACACGCACAAAGACAGAATACGGAAGACAGAAGGACAAGGACAGGTGAAGAGACAGGTGAAGAAGAGGTGGACCACAGAGTAGAAAGACAAAGACAGGTGAACAGATAGAATGAGACAGACAGGTGAAGAATAAAAGGGAAAAGAAAAGTGAAAAGCTAATACATTTTTATGTGACACAGGAGTGTGCAGATTAAAGATTTCAAAAAGTTAAAAGATCCAAAATATAAGTATTTTGCAAAACAATTGTATGTATCTATTAGTACAAGAACTAATAGAGGTCCTTAATATCAGTGTGGTTCAAAAACACTGTATAACATTAATGAACTTGTTCACTGTGTAATCAGAAGAATTTAAAAATGTGTATTAAAGTTGAATTGCACAGAGCAAGTTTATAAAAATAATACAAAATTATAGATATTTGGGCCATCAGCTCACATATAAATAATGTTACCAGAAGTAACTGAAATGAACAAGTATGTATTTCTCTGGTTTGGTTCTGACAAAGTGGAGAAAGTGGATTCAAGACAAGCACTGTTTTGATTTACAAAGAAATGTGTCAACACAAGATAGCGAGGCCTTCACGGCTCACGTCCGGAGCAAAAGAAACTTTTTTTTTTTTTTTCGGTTTCGGTTTGGAATGTGTGGGAGCCTTTACATTAAACAGACGTTTTAATGTTGAGAAATGCTGAAGTAAAAATGTCAGTGACAGAAACAGATTGCACTGATGGGTTAAATAAAGTTTATGAGACTTAATTAGGAAACTGTTTGACCTCCTGACAGGTCTGTGGAGACAAATATAGTCTACATTTGGAGTTGCTTTAATTTTTTTTGGTATAACTTTATTGTTTTTAGATTTAGTAAACTAAACGACAACATAAACAGCCTTAAAAATTGGTTAAGAAATTGATTGTCTGAGTAATTAGAAAAAATGGAAATGAAGACATTTATAGAAGACAGAATAAATAATAACCAATGTTTTTGAAATGGGACTTTCTAATAAAGGTATAATACCTAACACTAAAATAGATGCTGACGAGGGTCATCTTTACAATAAAGTTTAAACTACAATGTAAATAAGTGGCATCTTTACATTAAAGTTTTAAACTGCAATGTAAATTTGTAATCTGGGAATTGAAAACTTATCTATGTTAAAACTAACTAAACAATCTTGCAGGATTGGAGGTGGTTTATTTGAAAAATTTGAAGTTAAAGTGTTAAACTGTAAAAAAGGTTAAAGTTTAAGAGCATAAGCCAAAGTGCTCAATGGGTTTAATCACTGCTTGAAGTTATTTTTAAAAAGTTTTGATTTTTTTTTGATGAATCTGATTTAAATGTTGGAACGTTTAAATTATTGATGATTGTGAGAACTAGAGACTAACACAATAGTCTGTCCTTTTGAACAGAATTGAATAATATTTTTGGTTGAACTTTAGAGGTGTTTATGGAGAACACTTTGGAACCCAAAGATAAAATATTAAATCAATACCATTGATTTAAAGTAGCATTACTGACTATAGTGAATCTGAACAAATAAAGAGAGACACGTGGATTTGATTTTACACTTAATGGGTTAAGTTTCTGTTAAACATCGAGTGAAGGAAATTCTTTTTGTAGAGACAAAATTAGTGGAAACATGAAATGAGGAATGGCTAAACGTTTTAAATATGCTGCAGTTAAAATTTATATGGAAATTATGCAAAACAAAATGGTTTATTTTATTGATTGAACACCTGGTGGTAAAACTGAGTTTTACAGAGACAGTGTGGAACAAATCTATACTGAACAAAACCCTGAAGAAAATTGTTATTATAAAGTAAATACAGAGAAAATTTACAGAGAGCTTTGTTGATTTTATGAACGGTCTTTCCTTTTAAATGACAGTCACAATGGTTTTGAAGTTTTGGATGAAAGTAATGTGAGCAGAGGGGTTGTGGTGTGTTCAAGCAGCTGAGAGAGGCTGCCTGGTTACAAGGTTACGAGGGACCCAAGAGTTTTAAATGGAATTTATTTCTAAAGAAATTAATTTGAAGTGATTGAACAATATTCTGAGGATTTTCTAATTAGATTGTGAATTTAAAGTCTTTGGCTAAAGGTTTGTGACAATAGATCATGAGAAACTAGTTCTGATCTATTTTTAAAAAATATTTATGTTTGCATCAGCTAAATAAGTTTTATCATGATTGTGGATGATGCCACGTACAGTTACAGGTAAAGACCTACAACTAATGGTAACTAAAATTAAACTGAACTGAACAAAATTAAGTTTTAAATATAACAGAAACAACAGTGATGCTATTTGGAAAACATAAAGAAGACAAATAAATAGAGATAACTGTTGGACTAACATTTTAAAATGATCAATGGCACTGGCCTTTCATTTTATGATTTTATGTTTATTTTTTATTTTTATTTTTGTTTTGAGCCATGGTTTGCCCAAGACTCAAAAAAGAGAGGGACAAGAAGATTTAAACTAACTGTATTAAAGTGATGAGGCTATAACAACAGTGTTTAATGCAGTAAAAGATGCGTTTAAATTAAAAAGAAAGCAAGAAAGAAGGGTGACGTGACCGTTCTGGAGAAGATTAAAGTAGATTTCCCGCAGACCATATCTGTGGAAACAGGGTTTATCTGATGTTTCATTTTTATTGTTTAGATTTTAAAAGCTTTTATGGTTTTGTTTGACGAAAGCCTGGAGGCACTTTCTATGGGTGTAATAATGTCAGAGAACGTTCAGATTTATTTGTTCTTTATTTGGATGGAAGCCAACCACAACAAGTACCAGGTCTGAAAAAAAAATAAGATTTGACAATTAATATAGCCACCAGTAAGAGATAATATTAACATAGTTCTTTGAACTTATAGTCATCTTGGTTTACACCTGGGGGTACACCTGTGAGCAGGGCCAGTCACAGGACGTCCTGTAACATCACTCTGAACCTGACAAACTGAGATCAGGGACAGGTGCAGTGCAAAGCAGAAGTCTGGAGGTTTTGTGAAAGTAAGACCATTAGACCAGCATTGCCTCATGACCGGAAACATGTGTCCTTAAAGGATCCTCGGTTTATTTGTTCAACTACAATGTGACGTGAGTAAAAACTCACACCTTAGGAACCAAACAGCAGTTCCTTCAGGTTTATTTGAGAGCCCCATTTACATCGACGACAGGGGGGTCCTTCAAGGTGTCTTTAATGAATATAAGGCTAAAATTCAATTAGCATTGAAATTAGAATTTTACATTTGAGACAATTTATGCAAATGTGGATTAAATTAGATTTATAACCAACAAAGATTTATGAATTGCACGAGGAATGCTGTAACTGTGAATTAAACCTGGTCCAAGTACTGGACAGAACAAATAGCACTGAGCTGCTATGAGCTGAAAAGGTGAGATCTACAACAGGATTTCATCCAAAGTAACTCAGGTCTGGTTAACAGCATAACTAAAGCTTTTAAGAATGAGCTTCACACTCGCAGAAGAATTGGCAGAGTATTCTGGA
This sequence comes from Neodontobutis hainanensis, assembly GCA_024349245.1. Taxonomy (NCBI): domain Eukaryota; kingdom Metazoa; phylum Chordata; class Actinopteri; order Gobiiformes; family Odontobutidae; genus Neodontobutis; species Neodontobutis hainanensis. The sequence continues at coordinate 8,593 of JALDNG010000392.1, read as the reverse complement.
ATAGAGTAATTAATTTTGACCTGGTTTAAAAAAATAATTACAAAATATTTGGAAAATGACTGGGATTTAAAATCTGTATTGAGATGTACTTGTGTGGCACTTCAATGTCTTATAACTTTTGTTTGTGTTGATTTCCATGTATCCGGAGCTTGTTGGTGAGATTGATGGATGTGGCCATTGCTGGGTCAACATTCCTGGACATGCACCTGCCCAACGACTGTGGTCGAGGCTTTGACCTCAGATGAACACTTTGATATCTGAAGGACGTTAACGTTTGCATAAACACCAACGGGACAACAGCTCCAGGACGGATCATACTACAGTCCTAAGGGACGTATGGTTCATGAAGTTATTATGCTTAAGATAATTGATTTTAATCATTATGAATGTGCATACGTCTCAATCCTGTTTATGTTTCTTTTCGTTATAGGGTCATGACTGGATAGGCAGGGACAGGCCGGAGCTCTTGAGTACGATGGGATGACCAGCTTAACCTCTGGCACCACTTCGTCCTTCTTTTGCAGTAATGACATGTTTTTGATTGATACACATGTTGTTGCGTTTAAACGATCAGTATAGTAATCCCTGGTGATTTTTCTGTTCTGAATTTTTGTGATCGTTTCTTTCTGTTATCATTTAATCAGTTACCAATATTTTATAAGTTTAGGCCTTGTTTGTGAACCACTGCCTTGGCAGAGGGGTGTCTGAGGGTCTTTTTCCCGGCTATAGGTCATTTGCCAATGGGTCAAATGTACTTAGGCTAGGTCAGCTGCCCGCCGGGTTTTTGCCTCTGAGGGAGTACAATTCACATCAAGGTTATTTTGATTTATGCCATGTCTGGCATAAACAGGAGGGATATGTAATGGGAATTGTACATCTCCATTAATATTGTATATTATACTCTCACTCTTGTTCCAGTTCATATGCTTATCCACATACAAGTATGACTTAATGTCTTTAGCTATATCTCCTATTTGGTGCCAGGCTAATCCGAACAATACAAATACATCATTTTACACTACATCTAATCATTGTCCAGGGACACTGTCCTGTACACTTAAGGCTGATTTATGCTTCTGCGTCAGGTGTACGCCGTAGGCTACGCACGTAGGCGACGCCGTCATGAGCATTTATACCTTTGCGTATGTCTGTTTTGCTCTGCAGTACACCGCCGAAACACTAGTTGACACGAGCGGGTTCCACTGTGTTTGAAACGACATTTCAGTCACCCCACGGAATTGTGCCATGGCAAAACAACACTGTGTGTCGTGGTCAACCTGGTGTGCAACTTGTATTGGTGTAAGATATAATGCACCAATAAATGACATGAGGGATATTTTTTTTTTTTAAGTTTGTACTATACATACAAATGGTCGAACTATGTATAAGATAATGCCTATAATGGTCTATAATTGTTTACATTAAATAGATGCAAAAGAGCAAACTATACAAATAAATTAACTGTAAGAACTTAATTTACTGTAACTTTAACCATAAAAAATGCATACAGCATGAACCAACATAATTGGTTCAAACTATATACACAAATTGTTTGATGCAAAAGATAGTAAAAAAACAGGTGCAACGGTCTTGAATTGTAAATTGAAAATAGATGCAAAAGATCAAACACAGACACATGTGCTACTATTAGTTAATATTTGCAATAACCTTCACACATTTTTTGAAACAGCAGTATTTTTTTTAATAAACAGTGTAAAGTACATACAAATATACGGAGCCCCTCTGGTCTCACTATGTAAAAAAAAATATATATATGTAACTAAGTCGTGGCCACGAGATACGCTAAGTCGTGGCCACGAGATACGCTAAGTCGTGGCCATGAGATAAGTAAATATGAATGAATATAAAAGGAGAATGCACAATGGAGCAGCTTTTCTCCCGAAAGCATGCACGCTAACTCTGCCACCCATAAGGCTCATACATACAGCCAAATAGAGGTACCGTGACCTAAGCCTAGAACGCCCTCTGCTGACGTTTTATCGTAGGCTACACAGACATGCTTTTCCAAAATGTCAAACACTTCAATAAATAATTAATAAACCAGTCTGTACACTACTGTAGACTATACATAAGAAAGGCTAGATGTCTCACGGCGCAGTCTCTAACGGCATCACCGGCGGCCATCTTGAAACAGGCAAGCTTTCTGGCGGACTCTGTGGTACCTGATGTAAGGTGAGTGATCTGCACGAACATAAATACTTTTATCTCGCTGAAATCTTGACGGATTTACAAAATGTTTGATTTCTTACAAACGTTAATAATGTGGCTATAATTCTGGATGCGTGAACATGTTGAAATTGCAGCTTTTCTTTTCGAAAGACGACTTAATCGTGCAGCATAGTTGTGTATCACGGCTAATGTTACTTGTGCAAGTTATCAAGGCTGAGACCACCATCGAGCTGTTCAGTTATAGTTTTACTGACACCAATAACGATTTTATGACAACCAATTTTTTTTTATCTATATTACAGTCATTGTGAATGTGGTTGTAGTTATTAGCTGGCTTTGAGTGAGACCTAACGTTAGTAGTTACAGTTGAGCTGCTACCCAGCAATTTTACATCAGTGGGAGAGGCAGAATTGCTCTTTCTTTTCAATATAACTTAAGTTGCACATGATTTCCAATTGGTTTGGTTTGTTAAAAACATCTTATTATTTTTATTTTTTGTAAAATGTGTTTTCATGCACATTAACCCTAACCCTAAGACATACACAGTACCTGGAAGTGTCACAAACCATTTTGAGTATATAGAAAAATGCCTGTATTTCTATCTGTTTGCCGAATTTATCACTACTGATACAGTCTGAATTGTATGATAATGTCATGCAACTTAATTTATATGGAAAGATCATTCAGGGGTGGCTAGTTCTAGTTTTTTTTTTTTTTTTTTTTAAGCATAAAACATTTTTAAAGCATGTATTTAATATCTGTGTACTATACTCCATATATCTTTTTTTTTTTTTTTTAAGGTGGCTGGAATAACAACCCTAATGTCAGCCAGTTCAAGTACATCTTGAGGAAGCTGATGGCCCGGTGTGGGGTTGTTAAACCATGCAGAGGCAATGTGACAGCACAGGATGACACAGAGTCCCTACCAGCTGTCATTGTCACCTCTACAAGCCTGTCAGCTGTAGATATGTCCTCTGCAACAAATAAATAAATAGACTTTTGTGTAATTATTCCATATTTTGTGTAGTAATTCTATATCAGAACCCCTGATATACAATCCAAATAGTCTACAAGAAACTTCAGAGTGTTACCAAGAGGTTACCACACAGTAAGCCTTTATTATGTATGTCTATGTTTTGGGTAACTAAAAGTCCTATGGGGAGTTTCGATAGGGCATTTTACAAAATGCATGAGCATACCTTGGCAAATCAATGGTCTAAAGTACTCATATTTCATTCTATATTGATCTGCTTTTGTACACAGCTTTACAAGACCTGGTGCTTGGGCTCAGTTGTGTTTATGAAGTCATATCAAGAGACCTAGAAGCTGAAATGTGGTCAGTTGAGATGCTTGTTATCCAACAGAAAGAAAAAACAATATTCTAGCCTCTATAACTCTGTGCAAGTACTTCACATAATTATTCTGATTGTTTCTTAAGAAACTACAGGGTCTCAGTTTTCTAAAGAGGTCAGGCATTTGATGGTAGGCAAAAATAGCTGGGAACAGTGATCTCTGAAGTAGGCGCAGTGCAATGTCAAGGGGAAAAGCCTAGTAAATGGCCCAATCCTCAAGAAGTTAAAATAATAATAATAATTCAAATTATCTTATTATAATAATGAATAATAATTATGAAAGTGTGTGTATATATATATATATATATATATATATATATTCATTCCTTGGGCGTGTGTAAATTCATTGCATCTCTATGTTCTGTTCAATGTTATTTTCATATGGAAGTCCATGGTTATAATTATTCATAAGTATGCAGTGTCATAAGTATATCTCTGACGTTTATAACAAACTAAACTGTTAAAAAATCGGTAGAAAATTTAGCAAGTTATGGTTATTTAAAAAGTACATGCACCATTAAAACACAATGTTACGAGTGAGCAAGCTGCCTGTGACAAGATGGCCGCCAGGTGCGGACGTCGACCTCCATTGGCCAACAGCGCGGACGAGACATCTAGCCTTTCTTATGTATGTCTATGGGTGTATAAGGGAAAAATAGGCGGATTACATCCATTTTTATTTACTAACTATGGGGTAAACGTTGCCTTACCTTTGCTGTTTAGTGAAGAAAACTTTTTTTTTTTTTTTTGAACTGTGGGTAGAGTGAGAATGATCACACATACATCACATAAGATCACACAGGCTCTGGAGGAAGAATAGAGACAGAATACACAAATACATAGAAGTCTGGTTTAAGTTCTCAAAAATGTTTTTTAATAAACACCATTAGTGATACAAAAATGAAATATAAAGTTTTTACATGACTAAACTGAAATGTAACATTTAGTTTAGGGCCTTTCTGGAAAGCTCGCCTAATTTATATGTACTAAAATCTCTCGTTTTATTCTGCTTCACATTATCAGTTTAAAACTTTGCATAGGTAATGTTAACATGTCTTATTTACTTGCTATGAAGTACAAGAGTCTTGAAAGCAGCATTCCAAAGAGTCTCTCATAAAATACATTTTAGCTGTGTGCGAGCTTCATTTTCTTTTTATTAGTAACACATATTCATATGATAACACTTTTTAACAAATCTCCACAATGTTCCCTCTTTACAATGACACCAAAATTATTCAAATAGACCTTATGGTTGCTGAAATATAGTAATTTCTTTATGGGTATGGATTTTTCGAGCAGTGGTCTTGAAAATAGGCCTCGAGTTTAAAGGGTTAAGAGTTAAATACAGATGAAACGTGGTGCAGTTCCGTGAGCTTCGGGCAGAACCTACAGCATGTTGTGCTTACATTCTTTCATCTTCACGTCCTCCTCGTCCTGGGGGAGCTGCAGGTACGGGTTATTGGACGCTGGCCGGAAGTTGTAGCCTGTCAGCACGAAGAAGATCAGAGTAGAAACCTCCACCAGAAACTACAAAAGAGCAACCAAATAATTATTTATGTGCCTGTAAAAAACGTTTGTTTATATTATATACAGTAGCTTGAAAAAATGTATACCTTAATTTTGTGACAGTGAAAATTAGGAAAAAAACAGTAAATTATAAAAACTTTTTTTAAAATTCTCATCTTTCCATTTTGGGGTTTTGGGGTTATTAAACAAAGCTCCTATACATCGACAATAAGAGCATTCTCAAAATAACACAACATTTCACAATATGGTGTCACAGTGGCACTGTTTAGCACTGACAACACACAACACAAAAACTGTGGAGTCTGCATGTTTACTTGGGTGAAAGTTATCCCCAAAGGTGATAATGGCAGACCTATCAACCTTACTGTAACCCATGTGAATACTAGCAACTAGTTAAGTGAAATAAGCTAGCACACTACTCTTTTGCTAAGTGTACACGTGGTAACTGGACCACATGACCTTTATAGTGTATTGAAAAGCTAAAACCAGTCAGAGTACTGAACCAAAAAGGGTACTGAGTACTAAATTGATTGTTTCATTTTATTTTATTGTGTTGTATATGTGAAACACTTTCACAAATGCACTATAAACAATTTAGAAATGCATTTTATTTTCATTTATGTTTATGCAGTGCTTGTTATGCACTTTGTCAATTCATTCGGAAATTTTAATATTCATTGTTTTACTGTACTGCATGTGCAGACTGTTTTTTTAGTGGTTCCGGAATTAATCTTGGACTTTTATGCTGAAGTTGATGGCGAGCCAGACCCAGTGAGAACTCTTGATGAATCCTGGAGCAGTGTGGCCAGTTGTTCAGGTTTCCGGAAAAGATCATCAGACCTGACCACTTCATACAGTGGGGATCGAAAGTTTGGGCACCCCAAGTAAAAATTTGTATTAATGTGCATAAAGAAGCCAAGAAAAGTTGGAAAAAAATCTCCAAAAGGCATCAAATGACAAATTAGACATCCTTATAAGTAAAAAAAAAGTTAGATATTATTTCCATCACTTACACATTACAAATAACAGAAAACAAAAAAAAATTGGTGTCTGCAAAAGTTTGGGCACCCTGCAGAGTTAATACCTTTTACTGCCCCCTTTGGCAAGTATCACAGCTTGTAAACACTTTTTGTAGCTAGCCAAGAGTCTTTCAATTCTTGTTTGAGGTATCTTTGCCCATTCTTCCTTACAAAAGTCTTCCAGCTCTTTGAGATTTCTGGGCTGTTTGTCACTGTATCGTCCTCAATTCCAAACTTATCATTTCCAGATGCCACCAGCAAGCAGGAGTTTGGACTAACACCTAATCTTACCCACAGGAGACTAAACGTCCCCTTTTAAATTCACAGATGTTTCTTGATTGACCAAACGAGTCTTCAGGACTTATAATTAACGATTCTGTTTGTTTTCATAAAAAGACAGGACCTAGGTCCAGGACGCAGAGTTTTACAAGGCAACTAATTCCATATCCCATTTCCACAGGTTTACATTTATTTTTAATAAAATGTAATGAATATATGTTTTTATAATAAGTATGACAAATGCATTTCCTTTGCATAATCCTACAAGTACGAATGTTTTTGTGTGTTTTATGAAAACCAAGGAAAATAGAGTGAAACAAAAGGAATGTTTTAAGACTTAGTTTAAACATTTAAACTTTCCAAAGTGACTCCCCTTTTGTCTGGAAGAACGCGTGAGACACGCCCCGGCCCCAAAAGTGTTAAAATTGACCGCTGGTCAAGAACACTAGCTTTTGCCTTTTTTGCACACTGCTCTTCCACTCCCTAGTAAGGCCGGTCCGCCAGGACTGACCCGTTAATGCAACCTTACAAACTTCGGACCTTTTCTTTGTACTCTAAAGCCTGCAAGTTTAGCTTGTTGCGCTAAAGTTTTTCCTTCTTCAAACAGCTGCTCAAGGTACTTCCAGCAAGTCTGCTACCAGACGGAAGTTATCTTGCTTTTATTTTTAAAGATAATGTGCCTGCTAAAGAGTTAGCTTGACTAAATCTAGCTTTCTTAAACAAGTTTTAAGCCAGCAACACTAAGGCCTCCTTCAGTGGACTTCGCAATAACTTTGAAAGACTCAATTTTACTTGGTGTACGGCGCTGATGCTAAAAGGCTTGGATAGTTGGGACAGTAACGAGACGCTTTTTGGAAATTTCCGGTGCCCTCTGGAGACTGAGTGTACATGGCAGGCCATCCTGGAGGCGACTCACGTCATCGGCATGCGACAGGGTTCTGAAGAATCTTTGGACCTCTTGTCCTTAAGATCTGAGACCAATCACAACCTCAGGGTGAGTCTAAACGTGACACATACGTTTGGCGTCTTAACTGTCTAAAACATAACAGCCTTGGCCTCAGAAACCGTCATCGAACCCCTCTAAAAGCTCCGTAAAAGCCACTCATTTAATAATAGAGTCAATAATCAATACTTGTTTCAAAAAATCCTCTGAAAGTAAATATTTCATCGTTCTTTGATTTAACCATTCATGTGTCAATAATTATTCCTTTGTGTCCTTTCATCATCATTATTTATCGTTTTAAACCTGTATAATCTTTAATAAAACCCCATAAAGACATTAGTGGTTCTCTGTTTATATTGAGATATTCGAAAACTAGGGTGAATTTACTTCCTTCAGATTGAGACTTATTAAACATAATTAGTTCCCAGAACTATGTCTCTGGGTGGTGCCCCAACGAGACAATATTTTTATATCAAAATATTAATTTACATAATTAATATTCGTATTAATTATAAATTAATAGAATATTCACAACAGTCACGCACTGCTCTTTTAAGGTCTATCCATAGATTTTCAATTATGTTGAGGTCAGGAAATTGTGAAGGCCATGGCAAAACCTTTAGTTTATGCCTCTTGATGTAATCCTCTGTGGATTTTGAGGTGTGTTTAGGATCATTATCAATTTGTAGAAGCCATCCTCTCTTTAACTTCAGCTTTTTCACAGATGGCATCAAGTTAGCATCCAAAATTTACTGAAGTTTATTGAATCCATTTTTCCTTCTACTCAAGATATGTTCCCTGTGCCACTGGCTGCAATACAACCCCAAAATATGATTGATCCATCCCCAATGCGTAACAGTTGGACAGAGGTTCTTTTTATTAAATTCTGTGTCCTTTCTTCTCCAAATATACCTTTGCTCATTCCGGCCAAAAAGTTCTATTTTAACCATCAGTCCACAGAACTTGTTTCCAAAATGCATCAGGCTTGTCTATATGTTCATTTGCAAACTTCAAACGCTGATTTTTGTGTTGAGGACGTAGAAGAGGTTTTCTTCTGATGAGTCTTCCATGAAGTCTATATTTGTACAAGTATCTCTTTATAATGGAATAGTGTACCACAACGCCAGTGTCTGCCAGATCTTTCTGGAGGGATTGTGCAGTCAAATGTGGGTTTTGACTTACTTTTCTCACAATCCTGCAAGCTGTTCTGTCTGATATTTTTCTTGGTCTTCCAGATCTTGCTTTAACTTCCACTGTTCCTGATGACTGCCATTTCTTAATTA